>JACEHZ010000177.1:0-125000 GCA_017893485.1 Hemerocallis citrina
CCATTGATACTGTTAAAGTAGTCATAGTTTAGACCCTCACCGGAATTAGATTTACTGATTTAGAATACCCTATTTATTCTCCTATATATATGGGGCATTGTATTAATTTATATTCATCCAATAAAGTATTATTTTTCATCTCTATGCTATCAATTAACATGGTATCAGAACTGGAAAAGTATACACATGAATTTTTCACAAAAAATTAGGGTTCTCTCTCTCTAAAAAAACATTGTCTTTTTCCTTATTCTTCCCTGCTTCATTTTCCTTCAAACCCAAAACCTTAATCCTACTCTCCTCCTCTCCCTCCCGAAACCCTCCCGCCACCATCTCCTCCCCTCCCTCCCGAAGCCCTCCCGCTCCCGCACCCACCGCGCTGTCCCCTACCTTTCGCCTTATTCCTCCGCTGCCTCCTCCCCTCCACGCTAACGCCGCCTCCTTCTTCCTCCAACCCTAACCTACCTTTCCTGCCCCCTCTCCCCTTTCCTCTTCTTCCTCCTGCTGCCACCAAACCCAACTCCACACCCGCACCCTCTTCTAAATTCGAACTTGAAACCCACAACCCACAACCCCTCCTCTCCACTCCCATAGCAAAAAAATTCTGAAAAAGCATCGTGATGCACATTGTTCTGTAATGCATGCTAGTTTTTGATGTTCTCTTCAATCACCATTTCTCCTTCAGATCTAATCAGATCTAATCTTGATCTGCTCCTATGACTAACTCCTCTACTACAACGACGACTTTTCCTCCTCCAATGACGACTCCCTCTCCTCCAACTGCAAGTGATACTCCTTCTCTATTGAAGGCCGAATGCATGACCACCGAGAATCTCTTCGGTCACATCAACTTCATGACATTGTCCCGCCCTGTCATGCGTTTTCTCAAAGGGTGCGAGATGTACCATCACCTCACTGAGCCAGCTCCTTCGACTACGGATCCCAAATTCGAAGCATGGAATGACAACTTGATGGTCAATATGATGACCAATTGTATGGATCAGGACGTCTATAACTCCATCACTTTCTTTAACACAGAAGAAGAGATATGTGATATCCTTCATCAAATGTACTTCTCCAATAACATGCAGTGCTTGTATGATATATTCTGCAATGTGATCAAGACCAAGTAGGGTGACGACATTCATGCATCTCTTCCGTATTAATCAGTTCTTAGAAGAATGAAAGCTCTATCAGCAATACTCTGTCGATTTTGCTGTTCAGCAGAAGCAATGTGAGGCTCTTCTATCCGTTCCTACCTTGGGCAATATTCGTCTATATCTTGAATGTGTTCGTTCTCATATCCTTGCTACCAATGCAAGCCCCTCTTTTCATGACCTTCATTTTCAACTACCACGAGTACCTCTTCTTGATACTCCAACACCATCCGCACTCGCCTCTGGCCGAAGCCATGATTTTTCTGATCACTTGAAACAGTTTTCTTCCTTTTCCATGGGTCGTAGTTCTTATTCTTCACTGGGTCGTGGTGATTGTGGTCGTGGTTGTGGTGACAGTTATTGCAACACGAAGTATTGCACCTATTATCGGGACTGGTCTCATGAGTATGCGACGTGTTGGAAATGTATCAGTCGTCCTCCTGCTACTCATCAGTCTTTTACTATGGAATCTTCTTCTTCCACTTTTGCTTTTAGAAATTTGCCATCCTCCACCTATTATTCTCTCTGTTGAAGAGTATCTGTCTTCCCAAAAATACGAGAAAGTACGGGATCGTAACTAAGGCCCAGCGAATGATGCGAACACATCATTCATAAGCTGTAATAATCAACTCAACAACATGAACATAATCACAACCACACAGGCAAAATATAATCACATAAACAAGATAATATAAGTGATTCATGCTGTAACCACCAAATAACCAACATCCAGAAAGAAAATAAACTTTGGGTCAAATGCCCGGAATACAATATGTAATGATAGCAATAGAAACTGAGAAACACAATATAAGATAAATAATGCAGGCTAGAACTCATCTCCATTTTCTAGAATACTTGATCGCTAATTTCTTCTGGCAATTCTTTTCCTGTACTTGTAAGTTCGTCATCTCGAGTTGGGGGAGGAAATGCCCGTTAGTGCAAGTTACGGGCCGGCCAGTAGGGTAAGCAAAATGAAACAAGAACAGGGATGTAGCCAGGAACATGGAATCATGTATACAGGAACAAGTCATCACGAGAAAATGCAAACATATAAACGAGAGTCAGGTGAACTAGACTTATAAGCAGGAATCATGTAACTGGTAAGCTGAAACAATGTAACATATAATCGGAAATCATGAAACTTGTAAGCAGAAATCATATAACTGGAATCATGTAACTTGTAAACAGGTGCTGCACATGCTCAATGTAAGTTTTTAAGTCTATCAATATTTTATCAGTCCTATCTAATGCACGCAATCCTGCGTCCCATACCACAGATTCGGGTGCATACAAACATGTGAACGTTTAGACTCTAGTGGTGAACTATACAGGGTCATGCACTTGGGAAATTATGTAAACAGGAATCATGTAGTCAAGTGGTCGATTTTAGAGGTGGCCCCCATCATCCCACGACGTGGCACTTAGTCCTACATGACACTTAGTTCTATGTGACCTGTAAACTATAACATATAACATGAACGTGTAATCAGGTAATGGATTCTAGAGGTGGCCCCCGTCATCCCACGACATGACACTTAGTTCTATGTGGCATATAACATGAATCATTATTTGGGAAACATTGACCCCCTTCTGAGTACAATCTCCTATATTGCCCACTACTAGGTTTTACCCTTATTAACCTAGCTTGTTATTCTTTTATAATAATTAAACATAAACATGAAACAATGAGAAGGTATTAGGAAATGATCAAGGAGGTATCAAGGGCTATGCAATGCATGTAATATATTTCAGTTCATAAAATGCAAAGAACACAATATATTTATATTTAAAAAAACATGGGGACACGAATACTGGATAGCAAGACATTGTACAAAAATTAACTTTTCCGCTGCTACAGAAAAGCAAATTCGGTTTTGTTAGGAATTCTAGAAACTAGACTCCCTGCCGGTTCCGATGCATATTCACACATTACTTTTTAATAACAGAAACTAGGTCTAACAGTCATTTCTTTATGGGTCTACTGTTCAGGTAGCCAGTGTAGTTGAAGGCTCGTCTCAGGCTCAAGGCTCAAGCTTAACAGCAGTTTGAGCCTCACGCCTCAGTTAAGGCTCCTCCTTTGTTCGAAACTTCACTCAGGCTTGTGCATGGGCGCGCCTTAGCAAAGGCTCGAGGCTTGCGTCTCAAGCAAAAGGTGCGCCTGAACATAACAGACCCGACCTGACCCGTCTTCACAACCCGACCCATCTTCAACCCTTCTCATCTTCTGTAACTCCCTCAATTCTCTCTCACCTTCTCATTCCCAATTCCAAACTCTAATCCCAATCTCTACCTCCCTAACTTCTCAATTTGCACTCCTCTACATCAATTTCCTCTCCCTCTCATTAACATCGGCGGTGATAGGGAAGCAGCTCAGCGGCAACACAACAGCATACAGCAGATCAGCGACTACAGCGGAAGTAGATCAGCTGCGCCAGCGGCCTTCTTACTCCGTCTCCAAACTCTCCACTCCTATTCTGGTTTCTTTCCTTTTTGATTTTACACTTTTATGGTTTCTTTCTTGGGGTTTCGCCCATCTTTGCTTACGGTATTTTTGCAGGTTACTTTGAAACAAAATTGTGAAGCTAGTTCATTCCATAATTTACTATAATCATGAAACTATGCCTTATTCAAACAATTGCAAAATAACTCAGTGTAGAGCATGACCAAATTTTATGGTCGGCTAACTTTATGTTATTGCTGTAATATTTCAAAATATTTTACCATTTACTAAGACTGTAATACTGTAATATTGTATGCCCATTAATGCAATATTTAATTTGATACTATTGTAATTTTACTGTATGCTCATCACTGTAATATTGTAATACTGTATGCTGTATGGTAAGTATCTTCATTATGGTAATACTGTAATATTGTATGCTTATTACTACATGAAACTATGGATTGAAGGTTAACATGTTATTATTATAGTTTTACAGAGAACACATTGTAGTTATACAAAAATGATAACTTACACAGTTGTTTTGGTAATTGTATGATATATTTTGTTGCTATGATGTTATTTTGTTTATTTAATCTTATTTATAAATTTTAAAACCCCAAAAAAATAATAATGAGCCTCGGTTAAGTGAGGCTTACGCCTCAAATTGCGCCATGCGCCTCAGGCTTTTTATGGGGTAGTGAAATTGTATTGCGCCTTACGCTTTCGACTACACTGCAGGCAGCAGCTCAGTGCAAGGTTCTTATATGTATATATATAAATCAACTATAAACTCATTTAAAAATCTTATAAAAAATATGAATTAACTCCTAATCAAGTCTAGTGACATTCTAGTAAGTCTCATGTCTTAATCTTATTGATAACACATTGTTTTAGTCAATAAATCATGGTGGCGTACTTCAAATTTGTAATCTGGAAATTAGAAACCCTACAACACTAAAAATGTGATAACTTGCAGTCTACAACTCGGAATCTGGATCCGTAAGAAGTTACAGAAACTAGATTCATAGGGTTACAACATTTATTTACAAAGTTATAATTGGTTTGAACTGTAACTAGGTCAAAATCTCATCACAATCTCGGGTAGACAACATGCAGGATTACAACTGTTGAAATATAGCGATCGAAGTCCTAAAAATATAGTCTTATGATTAGAATTTAACAAGCATCCACATGCAGTAGTTAGGATGAGTTCTACTATTTTCAAAGCAAGAATCGTTATTTCTACGACATTAAAAATATTTACATTATTATATCATGATACAGGTAAAATAGCGTCAATTCTTAATATGTATTCATATACCACGCCTCTTAGTTATGTTCGTGTAATGCATATGATAACAAGGAATATTCATGATCATATTACGAGTATGGGATTAACAAGAATCAATTAGGCTAGTGTATACTAGTGGATCACGATCAATCAACACATGAAGGAAAGGAACGGAATTATAAAACGATGAATCAACAATAGACTACATGCAGGATTCAAAGCAAAGTTTGTACGGGAACAAAAAAAGTGTAGAAAAGATACTTGCCTTATTCGGTGATTACGAACGTCAACGGAGAGGAGGGAACACCACAACAACGGCGGCGACAGCGACAACCAGCAAGAGTCACGATGGCAATGAGGAGATGGCACGGCGAGTGGAGTGCCGGGATGCGACGCAACAACAAGGGAGTCAACACCAGCAAGAGTGACAACAACAGATGGTCGGCTTGCGGCCGGTGGTGGTAGACGGCGACAAGGATAGCACAGTGAAGGAGGCTTGGGGTGTGGTGTTGGATTCGGTGCTTCGGGTGCAATCGAAGGAGGAAGAAGAGGCAGTTGGGGCTTTGGTTGAGGTGCAGCAACAAGCGGTAGCAATGGCGAGAGGCAGTCGGTGGTCACTGCAGTGGAGGTCGCGGGTGTTGGTGATGGGTTCAGGATCGGTGGCGACGGCAGCACGGTGGGGTATAGGGAGCGGTGGAGTGCAGCAAGGTGGAGAAGCGGTGGGAAGACTGTGGTCAGTGCTCGAGTTGGTGTTGAGGTGTTGCGCACGAGGCTGGTTGGGGGATGAAGGCAGGCAGCGAGAGGGAAGGGAGAGATGGATTTTGGTTTCGGGTTGTTGAAGCGTCGGGTGGAGCAGCTGGGTGAGTTCAGGGGTGCGTCGAGGGTGGCTCGATGGTGGTCGCGACGGGGAAAAGGAAGGCGGTGGTGCCAAAGGGGAGCTCGGGGTGAGGCAGTCGGTGGGTTCTGGCGTGGAGGAGGGAGAGAAGATGATGAGAAGGGGGGATTAAACCGTGGGGAGATGATTAGGAGGGGTTTAAAGAGATTAATTAGGGATTAGGGGTTAATTGTGGATCAATGAGTGGTTATGAGAAATTTGGCATTTGTGGAGAGATTTTGGGGGTTTGATTAGTGGGGAAAAATTATAGTGGGGGAACGTGAGAGGAGGTTATGGAGATATTGGGGGATTTGGGGGGATTGTGCGGTTGAACAAATTAGGCTAGTATGTGGGATTGGGTTTCTTCGGGCTTGGATTGGGCTTCAAATAAATCAAGGCAAAATGAGTTAAAATGGGACTTGGTTTTGGAAACAGCTGGGCCTAATTCAAGATACAGATAATAATACAAAAGAATGAGCTAGAATTTGGGTTCAAAATAATAATTGAAAAGAAAATCGAAAGGACAAAATCTAGGTGCAAGAGATCAAAATTATTTATTGATAACTGGAATCCAACAATACAATAAGAGAAAAATACAATTCGGCACAATCGGACATGGGGTTACAGTATCAGGCATTCCACAACATGTTGTCTCCTCCTGGTAACTCTGTTTACTCAGGTACTGCTTGTTATATTTCTTCACATCACTGGATTATTGATTTAGGTGATTCTGAACAAATATATTCTTTACCGCTTTCTTCTTTTTCTTTACTTTCTAATTATCTTGTGCGAATTGCTAATGACTCTTGTCCTGTCAAAGGGAAGAACGATATCTCTCTTTCTTTAGACCTTTATCTTACATTTGTTGTACGTGTTCCTACATTTCCTAATAGCTTATTATCGGTTCGTAAAATTTGCAAGGATTTAAACTGTTCTTTAACATTTTTTCCCTCTCATTGTATATTTCATGATATTACAACGAGGAACGTGATTGACACTGGTCGTGAACAACATAGGTTATACATCTTGGATTCTCCAATCTATTTTTTCCTTCTCTTGTACCGATCTCGTATTGTGGCATCGACGATTGGGACATCCATTTTTTATTACTTTCAAGCACTTAGTTTTCGGTTGAGTTTTATCTTCAAATATTTTGTGTCATGTGAGTTAGGTAAGTATCATCGTGTTTCCTACCCAGGATGCGTCAATAAACATAGTGAACATTTATTTGTTTTAGTGCATTATGATGTTTGTGGACCTATTGGTTTTCCGACGTTTAATAAATATAATTATTTTGTTACATTTATTGATGATTTCTCTTAAAAGATCACTCTGAAGTGTTTTAAGTTTTTCGAGAATTTTTCTGAGCTACGAACACAATTTGACACTACTCATAAATGTTCTCGTTTTGATAATGCTAAAGAATACATCAGTTTGATTTTCAACAAATTTTTTCTCAACATGGAATAATACACCAAACTTCTTGTGCCCATACTTCTCAACTAAATGGAGTGGTAGAACGCAAAAATCAACATTTACTTAGCACAACTCACTCTCCAATGATTGAAATGAACGTTCCAAAGTTTATTAGAGTTTTGCGGTTCTCACTGCCTATTTTCTTATTAACTGTATGCCTACTCCTATTCTTCAAAATCAATCACCATTCAAACTAGTGTTTCCATCTAAAGACCCATTTTTACTACCACGTGTTTTTGGTTACACTTGTTTTGTTCAAACTATCCACCCATACACTGATAAACTTAATACGCGTGCTTCTAAATGTGTATTTTTTTGATATTCGCATTTTTCGAAAGGTTATCTTAGCTATTGTCCTTCATGAAAAAAATGTTTACCACAGCGGATGTTTCATTTTTTGAACACAATATTTTTTTTTGAAAAACTCCTGCCACAACTCTCGATTTACCAAGGGCTATTGTTGAGTCTTGATTTTCCACTGCCACCACCACTTCCACCACTAACATCACCATCACCACCACTAACATCACCACCACCACCACCACCACCACTAACATCACCATCACCACCACCACCTCCGCCACTTCGGGTTAATGTACGGAAACGAACGACGCATTCAGAATCAACCATATTAGATGTACCCTCTGTTGTTCAATCGGAGCCAACCACTTTTGTCAGTAATTTCCTTAACACAGATAGTTTACCCGTCGCTCTACGTAAGGCTTAACGTTCTTGTGCTCATTATGATATTGCCAAGTTTGTTTTTTCTTCTAAATTGAATGGATCTTTTCGAGTCTGTACCTCTTCCTTAGATTTTATCGCTATTCCTAAATATGTTCAGGAAGCACTCAAGTATCCTATTTGGACAGTGGCCATGAAAGAGGAAATGCAGGACCTTTAGCAGAATAGTACTTGACAGTTGGTTCATTTTCCTGTAGGTGGTAAGACAGTTGGTTGTAAGTGGGTATTCACAGTCAAACATAATCCTGATGGCACAGTTGAACGACTCAAAACTCGCCTCGTTGCTAAGGGTTATACACAGGAATTTGAGGACGATTATGCAGATTTTTTTCTCCAGTTGCGAAACTCACATCTGTTCGGATTTTTATCTCTCTTGCATCAAATTGTTCTTGGCCCCTTCATCAGCTTGATGTTAAGAATGCATTCGTGAATGACGACTTGAAAGATGTGGTGTATATGCAGCAGGCTTCTGATTTTGAGCGATATGGGGAAAATCTTGTATGTTTGCTAAAAAAAGTCTCTTTATAGCATCAAACAGTCTCCGCGGGCTTGGTTTGAAAAGTTTGGCAAAGTCATGTGCCATTATGAGTTCTCTAGAAGGCAGACAATTCTTTCATCACAAAGAAAGGAAGTAAAGACATTGTTATTCTGTTAGTCTATGTTGATGATATCTTTATTACAGGCAGTGACTCGCAAGATATTGCAGACATCAATCAGAGACAAACCTTTCAAACAAAGGCTCTTGCTCCGCTTCGATACTTTCGTTGGCATTGAGGTTGCACGCACAAATGATGATTTCTTTCTTTCACAAATGAAGTATGTTCTTGATATTCTTAACGAGACATGAATGTTGGGATGTCACCCTAGTGACACCTAGGGATCCCAATATTAAGCTGTCTTCTCTAAAGATGCATTATTCTCTGATCCGGGACGATATCACGGGCTGGTTGGCTCATATATCTCTCAATGACTAGGCCAGATATTACCTTTGTAGTTGATTGAGTCAGTTAGTTTATGCATGCATCGACCATCACTCATTGAAAAGCAGTGCGTCACATTCTTCACTATCTTAAGAAAGCCCTAGAGCAAGGACGTCTCTTAAAGCATGGTGATTCTCTTTTGTTATGAGGTTATTCTGATGTTGACTAGGCAGGATTGGTTGATGATTTGTATTCTTTGGAGGGAATCCAGTATCTTGGAAAAGTAAGAAACAACTCGTTATAGCTAAATCAAGTGCAGAGTCTGAATACTGAACCGTTGGGCATTTGGTCTATGTAGTTTATGGCTCAAATATCTTCTTCGAGACTTAACAATCCCGTTGTTGTCTCTAATACCTCTTTACTGTGACAACAAGGCTGCTACGCATATTTATGAAAATCCAATGTTTCATGAGCGCACAAAACATATCGAAGTTAATTGTCACTTTGTTCAAAATGAGTGAGAGAAGGTGATTTCGTTCTCGCATGTTCGCTCTGGTGAACAACTTGCTGATATCCTAACTGAAGCACTACCTCCTAAGTTTTTTCAAACTTTCTTGAGCAAGCTTGGCTTCGACAATATCTATGCACCAGCTTGAGTGGGAATGCTAAAGTAGTCTTTGTTTAGTCCCACATTAGAATTAGATTTAGATTACTCTTTGTATTCTCCTATATATATGAGGCATTTTATTCAGTTATAATCAGCTAATAAAGTATTCTTTTTTGTCTCTATATTATCAATTAACAGATACGGACCCCCAATGAAGGATCTGAATCGTTCATCTTGTTCTATATGCCTTAGATAGCATAAGTGGTAAAATCAAGTTATTTGAAGTTCATTTCTCTATGTTTTATAATGTGACAAAATTGTATAGCTAAAATTTATTTATTCTTCTAAAGACACGATGATGAGGAAATGAATGTCAAATCAAGGTTTTAGGTTTTGGCTGATACGTATCGGTATCGGGTGTTTTGGACCGGTTTCGATAGGCCATGATACGAAACCGTAGCATTGAAATCGGTCTCATAGAGTTTCAGCCGAAACTCTTACGTTCCGGAAAGTTTCGGCTGATTACGATATGGGCAGCTCAGATTCAAAAAAAAGAAGAAACTTTTCAGACCTGGTGTTCAAACAAAATAGTCAGAGGAGGGAGAGTGGTGGCATAGAATGATCATTGAAGAAGATGATTGGGAGAAAGGAGAGGCGCACAAGAGAAATAAATAGAAAGATTGAGATGGGAACGTAGATTTTCAGATTAGGGATGGTGGCGGATCTGGTTTTTGTAAGGTTCAGAAGTTGAAGTTAGGGCCGGAAACTTGGATTGGGTTGGGCCTAATGGGTTAAGATCAGGTTTATATAATAATAGCACTGGATTGGGGTTTTAGTTGGGTTGGGTTGGTCTGGTTTTTTTGCTAAAGGAATTGGTGTGGTCTGGTTCAATTGATTCAACCACAATATGGCTAGAATTTGGGTTTTAGTTTTTCTGGGTGTGGGTCAGATGTAGTCCAATATGGTCACAGGTGTAGTCAAGTATGGTTTTGTTACAATTTGGATCTAGTTTTTACACTCAATTCTTTACGAATGTATATAATATTGAAGAAACTACCTAAACTGATACTAGGAACGAAACCTGCCGAATTGTATCATTTTTTTAAACTCCGAGACCGATACCGAAACCGATTTTCCAATCCTTGTGTCAAATGCCTTTGATTTTACATCCTTAGGCTATATTAGGCATGTAGAACAAGATGAACGGTTATAATTCTTCATAGAAGGTTTTTATCATGGAGGGCCTCAAAATACGAGGTGAGGTAGAGCCTTAGGGGATCACCTCTGTTATTTTTGAGGCCTTCCATGATAAAAAAAAACCCCTATGAAAAATCCAAACAATAAATCTTTGCCTAAGTTATTTGAAGTTCATTTCACTATGTTTTACAATGTGACAAAATTGTATGGCTAAAAATTCTTTATTCTTTTAACGACATGATGGATGGGGAAATGAATGTCAAATAACTTGATTTTACACCCTTAGGCGAAGATAATATGTTTGAATTTTTGGAGGGCCTCAAAATAAGAGGTGAGGTAGGGGACCTCACCTTTTATTTTGAGGTCCTCCGTGATTAAAAAAAACCCTATGAAAAATCCAAACCGTTCATCTTCGCCTAAGGGTGTAAAATCAAGTTGGACATTTATTTGCCCATCCATCATGTTGTTGGAAAAATGAAGAATTTTGAGCTATACAATTTTGTCATGTGTAAGACAAATACAAATGAACTTCAATTAACATGAATTTAGACCCTTAGGCTATCTAAGGCATGAAGAACACCATTAAAATTCAGATTTTGATGAGGGGTTTGTACCAATGGGCTCACATATGATAAAAAAAAACCCTATGAAAAATCCAAACCGTTCATCTTCGCCTAAGGGTGTAAAATCAAGTTGTTGGACATTTATTTGCCCATCCATCATGTTGTTGGAAAAATGAAGAATTTTGAGCTATACAATTTTGTCATGTGTAAGACAAAAACAAATGAACTTTAATTAACATGAATTTAGACCCTTAGGCTATCTAAGGCATGAAGAACACCATTAAAATTCAGATTTTGATAAGGGGTTTTGATGAGGACATCTTTCCAGTTTAGGATTTTTATTTTATTACCATTTTTATTTCTGGCAATTATAGCCATATGTAATCTTTTTGTAATTTTTAGATTCTGAGAATATTTTGGAGATGTGTTTCAAGATGTAATTGAGCCTATTTAAAGGCCCTGAGATGAATGAGAAAGGCATGCCATTATTGATAAAAAAAAACCTGTGTTGAGTTTTGCTCTTCATTTTCTCTCCCTTGTGTGATACAATCGAGATACAAATTAGGGTTTGTGATAAATCCTAATCTAGTTTTAGAATTAGTGATTAATTCTAAAATTTATCCCCACTTAAAAATCCCCAATACAAATCATAATTCCCTAATCCAAAACCTAATCCCCTGATCAAACCCTAATCCTCTTTCCCAACCCGCCGCCTCTTCTTCTCCTTCTTCTTCAACTCACCACCATTTCCCATCGTCATCTTCCCCATCCTTCTCCCTACCCCGATCCCCAAACCCACCAGATCTCCATCTCCCTCTCCCCTACACCGTAACCCCCTTCAATCCCGTCGCCTGCTTCCTCCACCACCAACCCACCGCTAATCATCCTCGCCCTCTGGCCCCGTTCTCGTCGCCCCCCCCCCCCCCCCCCCCGGCGACCAACTCCCTCACCCCAAACACCCACCACCACTACACCCTCCACCCATCTCCTCCTTCCTCCTCCAATCCCGAACCCCACCACAGTTCCCAAACCCATCGCCCGCTGCCTCCCTCCTTCACTTTCACCCCGGTTCCTGACCCAGCGCCGGCCTTCGCCGTCGTCGTTCACACCGCCCCTTCCCGCTGTTGCCGTCGTCAACCAGTGACGTCGTCGACCAACTCCGCCATTGCCCTTGAAGTTGCTGCTCGTACTGACTTTGTGGATTGCTGTGCTCTTTCAAGATCGACACTGCGTTCTTCGCATTCGGTATACTCTTTCCAATTCTTCCATATTTATGTTTTACTGCCTTATCATCTAGTATATTATCTAATTTGCCTGTCGACCACAAAATACTGAGATTGAGTGATCCACATGCTAGATTAGAGTACGAATCGGTATTGAACTTTTTACTTGCTAAAACACGTAGGGATTTACTTATTGATTATAAGGTTGAATTATTAATTGGGACTGTTACATTTGATTCAATTCTTGAAAACCCATCAAACCTGTTAACTGTTTAAAATTTCCAACTTAGATCCGCACTTTCATGTTGGTAAAATTAACCCATTAAAATTCTTGGAAATTCTCTATTTTAGGGTTGGTTTTACATCATTTTGGTATCAGAGCGAAGGTTCTTAAAACCTTAGTTCTTGCATCGTAGGCATCATTTTTGCATTCATTTAGGATTGTGTAGTTTTTATCTTTTTCTTCTTTTATTTTAGTTTATTTCAGATTCATTAAAAAAAAAAAAAAAAAATTTAGGACACACACGACCCCTAGCTTCCACTTTTGGTGAATGCGTCTTCGCAGCACCATCACAGACCCTGAAGAGCCTTTTCTATCCCTTCCCAATCACCCAATTAGGAACCCTAGACTCCCCAGACCTGAAATGGACAACCCTGATATCTCCACTACCCTAGCTGCCATCCAAGCAACTCTTGCCAATATCAATGAGAGGCTTGAGAAAGTGGAGCTAAATCAAAACATTGTCCCTGAGCTTCATGGCCATCGTCAGATCCCTCAAGGGAATGTTCATGACGATCGACGTCAAGAACGTGACCCTGACGAACAATATAAAAAGAACGTTAAGGCTGACGTTCCCCAATTTGAAGGCCACATGGAACCCCAAGCTTACCTTGATTGGGTCCGTGCCATGGACCACTATTTTGTGTGGTTCGACATGAGCGAAGCCCTTAAAGTTAAATTTGCAACTATGAAGTTAACGGGTAAAGCTCAACAGCATTGGACCAATCTTGAACATGCTCGCAGAGGCCGAGGCCTGGCACCCATAGCCACTTGGGAGGCCATGAAAGAGAAGCTCACTGAGAGGTATGTACCGCTATCGTTCCACACCCGATTGCTAGATTCGTGGAACCTATTGTATCAAGAAAGTAAATCCACACAAGAATATGTTGATAAATTCGATGACTTCCTTATTCGGTGCAATGCGTTAGGTAAAGAGAGTGAAGAACAAACTCTCTCTAGGTTCAGAGCTGGACTTCGAGCTGACCTTAGGAACGAGCTAATCTATAGAAACGTGGACTCAATAGCGGCAGCCTATGCCCTAGTCCTCGACATGGATTCTCTTAAAGCTAGTTCTCATTCTAGGTCCAGCGACTTGAGAGATCATTCCTCTAGAATGAATCCTCCTGACCCCTCTAGACCTGAGCACTCCTCTCCTCAGTACCCTAACAAATCTTATCCCAGCAAACCTAATTCAAATTTCAATTCACATAGAGATGAACATAAGGGTAAGAATACCGAAAGAGATTACAGTAAGATTGACCATCTCACTAAGTGCTATAAATGTAAAGGATATGGTCATGTTGCTGGCAACTGTCCTAGTCCAAGTAGGATCAATATAGTAGAGGGTACCGTAGTCATCGCTAATGAGCCTGACAATGAGTTTACCTATGAACCTAATATAAGTGATGACTTTGATGAAAAAGAGGATGACCAGTCTCTCAATTGTATTCAGCCTATCCAGTCACCTCCATTGAGTATGCCTGAGACACCCATTCCTTCCCAAGTCACTTGGCAACCTATAGATTTTACTCATGTATTAGAACATCACAAAGTCACAGAGTCTGCACCCACATTTGCATATAACATTCATGACTTGCATAGAGAAATTTCCAAGGAACTTAATGAGAATAATTTTAACTACAAGTTAATAGCAGATACTAGAAGGAAATTTATAACTTTTGATATTGGTGACGAAGTGATGGTTCGGATTCATCCGGAACGGTTTCCTGTTGGACCCGTTAAGAACTTGAACATACGTGCTGCAGGCCCATTTAAGATTCTACATACAATCAAATGATAATACCTATGTCGTTGACCTTCCTGAAGGTTTTGGCATAAGTAAGATTTTCAATATTGAGGATCTAGTACTTTATGAAGGCTCAAAATTTAACCCTAGAAATTTTCTTATAGATGAGCCTACCCAGCAGCCTAATGGTGAGATTCTCCCATTACCTCCACTACCAGATATTACTTACCCATCGACAGAAGAATTGGATAATATTTCAGATGATCAGATAATCTCTACTAGAGATGGTGGTATGCATAAGTATTTGGTAAGGTGGAAAAATAAGCCGAAGTCGGATGATACTTGCAGTGATCGTAAGGGGCTCCCGCAACTGGATCCAGATCTTTTGGAGCACGATGACATGATCACTGATTTTGACTCGACTGGGTCGAGCTCTCTCCCACCCGGAGAGAATGATGAGGACATCTTTCCAGTTTAGGATTTTTATTTTATTACCATTTTTATTTCTGGCAATTATAGCCATATGTAATCTTTTTGTAATTTTTAGATTCTGAGAATATTTTGGAGATGTGTTTCAAGATGTAATTGAGCCTATTTAAAGGCCCTGAGATGAATGAGAAAGGCATGCCATTATTGATAAAAAAAAAACCTGTGTTGAGTTTTGCTCTTCATTTTCTCTCCCTTGTGTGATACAATCGAGATACAAATTAGGGTTTGTGATAAATCCTAATCTAGTTTTAGAATTAGTGATTAATTCTAAAATTTATCCCCACTTAAAAATCCCCAATACAAATCATAATTCCCTAATCCAAAACCTAATCCCCTGATCAACCCTTAATCCTCTTTCCCAACCCGCCGCCTCTTCTTCTCCTTCTTCTTCAACTCACCACCATTTCCCATCGTCATCTTCCCCATCCTTCTCCCTACCCCGATCCCCAAACCCACCAGATCTCCATCTCCCTTTCCCCTACACCGTAACCCCCTTCAATCCCGTCGCCTGCTTCCTCCACCACCAACCCACCGCTAATCATCCTCGCCCTCTGGCCCCGTTCTCGTCGCCCCCCCCCCCCCCCCCCCGGCGACCAACTCCCTCACCCCAAACACCCACCACCACTACAGCCTCCACCCATCTCCTCCTTCCTCCTCCAATCCCGAACCCCACCACAGTTCCCAAACCCATCGCCCGCTGCCTCCCTCCTTCACTTTCACCCCGGTTCCTGACCCAGCGCCGGCCTTCGCCGTCGTCGTTCACGCCGCCCCTTCCCGCTGTTGCCGTCGTCAACCAGTGACGTCGTCGACCAACTCCGCCATTGCCCTTGAAGTTGCTGCTCGTACTGACTTTGTGGATTGCTGTGCTCTTTCAAGATCGACACTGCGTTCTTCGCATTCGGTATACTCTTTCCAATTCTTTCATATTTATTTTTTACTGCCTTATCATCTAGTATATTATCTAATTTGCCTGTCGACCACAAAATACTGAGATTGAGTGATCCACATGCTAGATTAGAGTACGAATCGGTATTGAACTTTTTACTTGCTAAAACACGTAGGGATTTACTTATTGATTATAGGGTTGAATTATTAATTGGGACTGTTACATTTGATTCAATTCTTGAAAACCCATCAAACCTGTTAACTGTTTAAAATTTCCAACTTAGATCCGCACTTTCATGTTGGTAAAATTAACCCATTAAAATTCTTGGAAATTCTCTATTTTAGGGTTGGTT
The DNA here is from genome assembly GCA_017893485.1 of Hemerocallis citrina. Taxonomy (NCBI): domain Eukaryota; kingdom Viridiplantae; phylum Streptophyta; class Magnoliopsida; order Asparagales; family Asphodelaceae; genus Hemerocallis; species Hemerocallis citrina. The sequence goes on from JACEHZ010000177.1 coordinate 16,244, forward strand.
TTACATCAGGTTTGTACCAATGGGCTCACATATGAGGCCTCAAAATAAGGGGAGAGGTATGGCCTCACATGATCACCCCCGTGTGTGTGTATATATATATATATATATATATATATATTTATATTTATATATGTGATTTAGATGACGTGTACATTATATGATAAGCTAAATATGACAAATGAAACAACCTAAGTTTGAAGCTAAGCATCCACTCTAAATCCCGAAGGGAAACTACAATAGAGGTGGAACCATAATAATATTCCCTTTCCACAAAATTCAAGTGTGAAACCTTACATTTAGACGTAATCAAACAAATAAATAAACAAATATAACTCTTTTGGGTTAAATGAACATGCTTTACGATGGAGACAAAGCAAAGAGAACATACAATTTTTTTTATGACAAAGAATAATGGTCATCTCTTCTGGTTCTTGGTTCTCTTTTTATATGATAGGTTTTGTTTGAACCATAACCTAAACCTAGCCTCATAGAAGTACGAAAAGAAAAATTCTCGAAAAAGAAAGACTAATATTTTGAATATTTATCGATATATCGGATAATGGATATCGAGCGATATATCGGATATTAGCCGTTATATCACACAATATTGGGCAAAAACAATATGCATTTCAAAACTGCAGTGTTGGTATCGGTAAGCCATTCAGACCGTTATAACAGCCGATATTAAAACAACGAATACAAGTTTGTAGAACATTGCATAGTGTTTCCAGACTGCAATAGGTTGCTTCATATTTGCCTATTTGGATAATTGAGCCTGCATCTCATGTCATCAACCGCAAATAGGTCCACTTCAGATTTATGAGCATGTGTACGTGTCAAATAGAAGCCCGGGGTTTCCCATCCACACAAATATATTAACTTAATTACCATAACAATAGTGATTAGTTGGGTGTTGCATACGCTCAATCTTTTTAATACAAATATCACATTGCATGATATGCCTCTCTTCCTCTCTCGAAATCTGGAATCACTCCCCTGAAACAAATGGGTGGAACCCAGTTCCTTTTTACATACTTATTGATGAAGAAAAAAACAGTGATTTGAAAGGAGGGTGGAGGTCAACCACATTTCCACATGCTTCTCTCATCTATAGTAGGAAACGTAGATGTGTAAGAAAGGAAGTGCATGATACTGGGTGAATTATTTTGCTTCCATCATGAAACAACAAAAAGAAAAAAACAAGTTATGGAAGTCAATTTAATACTTCTGATTCTTGACAAAGTGATGGATAGACCATAAAATTAAGATTTAAGACGAACCAAATTAATTCATTCAATGGAAGTTGCATTCATAACAACTAAAGTAATAATGTGACATTTGGAACAATAAAGATATAATGCCAGTCAATTTATGCTTTAAAAGATTTGAATTTCAGTGAAATTTTATCATTTCTCTGAAGTTCCGCTTGCTTGACACAGAAAGCTCATGAATGCAGTGTCTGACGGGAGGAGTACTGATATTAAGAAACAAGTACTTTATCATACTTTATAGGGGTAAAGATTTTGTCCCTGATAAAGTAGCAACCACTATTCATGAGAGAGAAAATGAGCTCCACGATCAACAACTGATGGAGGAAGAAGCTCGGGCAAAGGCAATAGAATCGTTTGATCATCTGAACGAATCAGGTCACAGTACTAGCAATACTGGATCTATTTCTGAATTCAAAGATATTGAGGCCAGTTACCGTCCCCTTAATGATGGTGCTTCTGAAAACAAAATTAAAATTGAAGCTGAAAAGGAAAAAGTGGTTAAGCAGCTAAAAGATGAAGAGCACAAGCTGTCAATTGTAGGTTTTTTCTTACTCCACTCTTGTTTTACTTTGTTTTTTTGTTTTTTATAAAAATAACTTCCACTTGTTTCGATATAATCCCGCAATAAACTTACTGGTGATATAACTCTTACAAAATTTGAGTAATATGATTTTTATCCTAAAATGGAGAATATACTGTGGATAGGTTACAGTAAGGGTATTTTTGTCCCTTGGGGATGTTTGTTTATAACTTACAGTTAAATTGGGTTTTGTAGAAATATGTATCAATTTGGGGACTACAGTAGAATAAAAAAAATTATTTTCAGAGAACATTTTCTACCTGGGACGAAGTATATTCGATGTTGCTTGATGAGAGCTGGAAAAAAATGGATTCTAAAACAAATGTTTGACCCAAAGCATCGAAAGAGGTGTCAGTCATTTGACAAGTGTTTTGCTCCTTTATAAATATCTGAAAGTTGAAACACTTTTTCTGGACAATAGCATTCTATCAGAGCAATACCAGACACAGCCTTTCTCTCTTTTAGATATTCATTGCAGCTACATGTGATTGTGTGAATGAACCCATTTGATGAGTTCATGATATTTTGTTTCATGCCGGAAGCTCAAGTTGAAGATTGAAAGATCAGAGAAGGAGTTGGGCAAGCTTAATTCTTCATGGAGTTCTTCTGAACAATCTGGAGATCAAGAACTTCTAACGGAGGAGGAAAGACGGTCTTTTCGAAGGATCGGACTGAAAATGGATGAATTTTTGCTTCTGGGTAAGTATTTAACGTGGTTACTATAAAAATCTAATTTTCCTTTCCTAGACTACTAACTTTTTTGGCAAACCTTAATTTCATGAGTAATCGATGGTCACAACCTTGTTGCCCAAAATTCTACCCTACTTTATGATGTGATACAATCTCCACTATATTGCAAGAATCCTTAGAAATACACAACAGTGGGTGGAGACTGACACATCAGTTACTGGAGGAAAGTTTATGCACGCATATTAAGCCTTCTTTCATATGTTCTTTACTATAGAAGAATGAGGCTGATTGATGTTGAAGCTCTTCAATTAATCCCAAATCCAATGATTGGATTCAGCCTTGCACAGCAGCGACCCACAGTACTCATCGAACTCTTCCAGAAGCTATCATCGACCCACCAGCTACTCCTAGAATCTCGCCCTAGCTCCAATGGGAGTGTGGGCAACCATCTCACATTTATTGTATGATATCGAACTAGAGTTTATTGAAATTCTGCTGCTAGAAAGCCGAAAACGAGGCTACATCCACGGCCTTCTGTTCTCGTGAAAGCTTCTCTCCACATTTGCTCTTCAAAATTTATCCAGTCTTCCTCATCAGCTAGTATATTGCCAACTTTAAATGTCTCCTACCATCGAATTTATTCCTATTAACTTAAGATATGAACTTAAATGCACTTCTGGATTTAAGCTATTATGATAGGGATTGATATCTCTTCTACTAGTCATTATTGCGATGCTAGTCATCTCCTACATGTTGTGAATCATACTGACTTTATTCAAGTATCTCAATAGTTACTTTTTCCAATTTTCAATGTATGACTTGCTATTATGTTTGATTTAGTGGGCATATTCTACATTCTATTCACATTTTCTCTATTCTGATAGTTTTTTCGCTAGACATTTTCTCAAGTATTTATGGGTAATTTTGGTCATACTGACCCTTAGATATCCTAAACAGTTGGAAAATGGATTAGGGATATCATAAGGTTGTTTAGCTTTTCCTCCTCAAAAGTCATTGTTTCACCAACCATGTTTTTCTTTTGGAACATTTATTTCCACACCTAATATTATAAAAAGAGATCCCCGATTATTTTATATTCTCTTATATTAAATAAATTTATATTAGAAGTTAATAGCTCATCTTTTTCAAAAAAATTTATGTGCTTACATGTTTTTTGCAGGAAGGCGTGGAGTCTACAACGGCACCATTGAGAGCATAAACCAACACTGGAAACATCGAGAAGTTGTGAAAGTAATCACAATGCAGAAAGCATTTCACCAAATAAATTATACCGCTAAGCTACTTGAAATTGAGAGTGGTGGGGTTTTGGTCGCAGTTGAGAAGTTAAAAAGTGGTCACGCCATCATTATTTACCGGGGGAAGAATTATAATCGGATGTTAAAGCCGTCGACAGATAACCTTTTGACGAAAAAAGAAGCTCTACAGAAATCAATTGAGATTCAACGACGAGGGGTAACAATTAGTCACTGTTTATTATTAAAAAAAATGACAAAAGGAGATGGTCTTAAAAGTACGATCTCATCAAATTATCCTGATATCTATTTTCCTGCCTATTTTGATGCAGTCGATGAAATATTTTGCTTGGCAGAAGCAGCGAACATTATCAGAGTTGAGACAGAAACTGGTGAGAGTTTTAATTCCATATGCCGTACTTCTTTTCTGAAATCAACTGGTATTAAGGGAGGCAACTTAATTCATATGATGTTTTCACTTATTTTCATTAAAGCATTCAACGACGTCATACAACTATTTAGCAATAGAGGGAAAATGTAAATATCCAGGGTAAGCAAAAAATACCGGTACTGTGAGTTTTTGCAAAGAAAATATCTGTACACTTGAGATTGCCTCCGCTAAAACTTACATGCCCCCAAAAGCAAACAGCTGATGAGGTGCTCCTTGATGATAATTTTTTAACAATTTTTTGTATGGGCGTTATCTGCAAAGACCATCATAATTTAAAGTAAGTTTCTGCAATTTAGCCATAGTAATTAACTAATTTGTATGTTTTACTGCTTTTTAGAGAGATCTAGAGCGAAGATCAAAGGAGTTAGATACTATGGGGGGCCGAGATCGCAGGATTCAAAGTTTGATGGAGTATAGAAACGGTGCAGAAGGAAAGTTACTTGAGAGGTGAAACTTCATTAAGAAAGCACTTGACCAAAATTCTTTTATGATGATTTTTTATATATATCAAATTAGCATCAAGAAGCCAACAAAGTTGTACCCAAATCTTCATACTTTGCCGCCGTTTTCTCTTTTTCGTTGTTTCTAGTTTAGAAATGTAAATATGCAAAACTTTTGTACAGAAATGGCAAGCTGTAAGTTGGTGTTTTATTATCTTTGTTAGTATGCGGAAATGTTCATGGATTGGTGTATTGAGGTTTAGCTTTATATTTGACCATTCCTGATACCAAACTTGGGAGGGAAACAAGGGAATTTGTGATAGCTGGTGTTGATTCATGCCACTGATTGTTGAAGATAAGTTTTGCATAAATATGTTAATCTTAGCCATTCAATTTTCCATGTATTTCACACGGTACTAGAGTATTTAAGCCACAGGGATGAGAGACTAGTTTTGATGTGCTGTTATATTAGAGAGATTCATATAACTGGCTTTGATATATGAACCACAACAAACTCAAAATTGTATTGTTCCTGCATAAAGAATAAAATAAATTGCTATAAAATCAGCGAAATTGGAAATAATAGGTAATTTGTACAACCTTCACTTATCTCTACTACTATGATGGGAGAAGGCCTTTGTCCTTAACCCAACCCGTGCAACGCACGTGTAAGGTAAATTTTTTTTTTTTTGGCCCTTTTCATTCCTCCCAATTTTTCCCCACGTGCACAGCACGTGTATAATAGTAGTATTTTAAATCACACAACCTCATGCAAGAAGTTAACGCTAACAATGTATCAGTTTGTGGAAAACCCTTCATGTGCAAAATCCTAAGCTGTGCTCGGTGCTCCCCTCATTCAAGCTCTTTACATCTCAAATAGATGGAGGCTCAAAGAAGCACAACTCTCCGAGTTTAAGAAATTATCCAAAATGTTGCGTTCCCTTACCCTACCCCTGGGTAAAAAAATGGTACTTTGGGTGCGTTTGGCCTAGCTTTTTTTAGCTTTAAAGCTATTTCAGAAGGAGAAGCTAGAAAGTACAGCTTTGAAATTAAAAGCTGAAACTGTTTGGATAGTCAGCTTTTTTTTTAACTTTAAAGCTACTTTTAAGCTAGAAGTTGTTTGGCAAGATATCAATTAAAAGCTACTTTTATACAAACAGAAACACGTCACGTTCAGATGAAACTCCACCAAACAAAACTCGCACTGCCCGTCATTATTCAAATCTGAATATTTAAATATGTCCAAAAAATGTGTCCTTGATAAGAATAACATATATACAAGTGAATTTCAAATTTAGCAATGTGAGGCTGCTTCTCGACCATGCATGTGAATTTCAACTCTTTTAAACTCCTTATATCATGGAAGGAATAATCAAGAAATTTTTCTTAGTGGGATTAAATTCTTCATATACATAGTAGTAATTAACAAATTTACTGATCTCATTGGAAAATAGTTCAGCAAGTTGCTTATATTCGGAATTCTAAAAATTTTGGGCAAATTCAGAAAATGATTTGGAAAACTCTAGGGTATATATACAATGAATATCATATTCTGCTAATATTTGGTTGGATAAACTCCAAATAAAAAAGCATAAATATTATTAATTGTAAAAGAATAGGAATCAAAGTAATAACGAGGTCGATGGCGACGGTTGGGACCTCGGCGATCATGACGCGGCGGAGGGCGTTCGCCATGGACGCGTCGGTGGAATGCAACTCGAACGCGGCGGAGGGCGTTCGCCATTTTGGGGGGATTTTTTGGGAAGTTAGGGTTTGAGAGTTTGGGGGATTTACGGCGGCAGCGAGGTTCGACGACGACGGCGGCGGCGAGGTTCGACGACGGCGGCGGTGGTTCGACGGCGGCGGTTCGACGGCGGCGGCGAGGTTCGACGACGGCGGCGGTGGTTCGACGGCGGCGGCGAGGTTCGGCGAGGGAATGGAGGAAGGGGAAGAGGAAGGGGAAGTGGAAGGGGAATTTTTTTGATCTTTGATTTTGGATAAAAAAAAGAAGAAAAGGAGAAGCAAGAAGCCAGAAGTAGATCTGGAGAGCTTCTTTTGGAGCTCCTTTTCTTAATAAAAAATAAGCTACTTCTACTTTTTTTGGGCTTTTCAAAATATGTGTTTGACCCAGCTTCTCCTTCTAAAGGAGAAGCTAATCTAATTTTAAGCTGGGCCAAACACTACCTTATACCCTTATTCTGGAATCCCGTCATTTGGATTTTGAAAAATGCAGATTTTCAAGAACGGAAGAGGTCTCTTATGAGTTTCATCCATGTCTGAAATGTATCTTGATGACTGAATTGATCGGTTGGCCTCTATGCAAGAAGATTCTATTGTCCTGCCCCCAATTTTTTATGAAAAATCAAGAGAGCCAAAAGCTCCAATGAGAGCCAAAGAAAGTCAGAATATTGAGGGATCCACCTTTCTTTTGATGATCCCACTTCACCTTAATTGGGTAAGGGTAAACACTCATTGCCACCCCTACTCTCAAGTCTCAATTATATGTGGAACTGATCAAACACCCTCAATTTTTGTTTTTTAAGCAAATACCCTCAACTTTTTTCTCAGTTTGGTCCAATAAATTTTCATTTGAAAAAACTACCATGAACCGTATCAATGATACAAAAAATACCACTTAACTTTTATTTGTGATATAAAAAAAATTACCCTTATTACTTTTATTAAAGGGTGAAAAAAAACCCCTTGGCTCTGCATTATTATTGGTGTTTTTTGAAAAAAAAAGTTGAGGGTGTTTGTTCAAAAATAAAACTTGAGATTATTTGATCAGAAACGCATACAGTTTTGGGGTATTTTCTCAAATTTAACCATTTTTTTAAGCTTTGTGTATTGCCTCCAAGTAAGAGATCGATGTGGCTTTTTGGATCTATATAAGAAGTGGGGGCCTAAATGAAATTTTTGTCAAACCAGGGATTGAATATGATATTATAAAAGAAAAAGGCAATTGTGTAATGTTTCAATTGAGGTGAAAAAAAATCAAAATTTAATGAATTATTCATTATGGAGTATCAAACATATAGTGTACCAGTTGCTTAGTGCTTTCAATGCACGTGAGGGGTTAAGTACGATGAAATTCAACTACTAGGTGATTGACTTTAAGCAGATGGTTGTTAATATAGCTCCAACTTAAAATCATGTGGTTAAGATTACTTTAAGCTGGTTGTCTACAAATTACACAACGTCAACTGTCAAATTACAATAATAGAGATTGGCTTGGATAACTAGAATTGAAGTTGAAGATTGGATATTCTTTGAATACTTTGAAGAATTTACTTAGAGTATACAAATATACGTAAATTCTAGGGTCTTTTACTATGATAAAAAAAGGGAAGGAATAAATTTTCAGCCATTAATGTAAAGCGGACGATAGAGTTCTCTATTTGTTTTGATCAGTTTTAGAGTAAAATGTCTTGAGGAAAAAACTTGTACCTTTATACTTTGGGTAAGAAGTGTTGGTTACCTTTATATATCGTCTAAATCTTGTGTTTTTGTGAAATCTTGTTAGTTGTGCATGCGGTCTTCATTTTATTACTCTTTTTATTTTTTGGGAAAAGGCCGTAGTTTTGCATATGTTCTTGTGGATGATTCCCGCATTACACTCGGTTGATGCATCTTGTCGGATGTTCTCAAATGGTCCAGAATCTCAGAACCATTTGAGTTTCATTGTGCTTCTCAGTCAACTAAGAAGAGAACCTCGGTGTTTACATACTTACATTTGTTTTTGTCCTCTGAAAAATTCAATATTGTTTACCCTAAGTTTGGTATCGACGAAACACATGCATATTGTTCTAATCCTTGATTTAGTATATGACACATAAATGTGGAAGATTGGTTAAATCTAAATTCAAATAAATGACACAAAATCAAGGTTTGTAGGATCCAAAGTGTTAATCCAGAAATGACAAGTTCGAATGAAGAAAATATCAACTCAATTGGCAAGATCCAAGAATAAAGTAATAAAGTCTCATATATCAATATTGAGGAATTAATTAAGAAAGTATCAAGTGAAGATATCAAATTGATGCATGCAAGATCTCTTTGGCAATAATTCTTTTTATTTACTTCTATGCTAAAATTATCTAAAAGATCTAACAAGGTGATGGATTTGGAAGATACAACTTAACTTCCTAAACATATAAAATATCTAATTTTTATAACTCTCATATATACATGTTTTTGACATATCTTTTGAACCATCACTTGCTAAGATCAAGAGAAATATTAAGTGAACTATTATTAATTTTTTAGGAAGATAACTACGGTCTTGTTTTATAGTTTTTTGCTTCAATTCTGAAGCATATTTTGGGGCTGATTAAGGAATATTGTGGGTGTAGTAGGTACTTGGCTTAATTCAAGATCATTGAATCAGGTTTAAGTATAGTGAAACTCTTACGGTGGAGAAAAGCTGCAGGAAGGGGAGGTGGATTAAGCCTATGGTGTCTCGCCTCTTCGCTGCAATTGCTTTCTTTAAACTTTATCTCCTTTTACTTTCTGCATTTATCTATTAAGTTTTTTTATTGCAGCACAATAATTGTATTCACCCGCTTGGTTGATTTACAAATACTTGAGTATCTTTCCTTTCTACTAAATCACCAATTCTAGACATAATTATAAAAAAATGTGTGTGCACATCTTCTATAGTTCACCTGGAAGTTCAGTTTGAAGTAATCCACTAATTAGAGAAAGCATTATGTTCTTTTACTGACTGGAATTAGCTCAGATGCAAATTTTTTATTATGAAACAAATATCCTCAATTTCAGTAAATTTCGATACCTTGGACTAATGTTGGTGGTCAACATTGGCATGTTAGGTGAGAAGAAGCAACAAAGCGAAGATGGGTGAAAAAGGGGGTTGGATTTGCTTTAGATGAGTTGCAGTCAGCGGCTATTGCAGTCGACCGCAACCCTCCTGGTTGCTCTCAACCTAGATGCAGTTGATTGCCACTTTTGGAAGTTAATGACAGGCAACGGCTGGAACTTTGGGATTTCTTTTAGTCTCAGTTTGTTTTTCCAAGTAATATTGTACGACTCCTATCACATGGCTATCTCTTCAAACTTATTTGACAGTAGAGAATCAAGACTACAACCAGGGTTTCTAGATCTTTATAAATATCAATTGTGACCTCCATTAAGATATGTTACTTTATGTGAGAGTTTTATTGAAATATTGAAATCAAATTTGAGGAAATAATAATTTTTCTTATTCATTCTTTCTCTACTGTATACATCTATATATAAGAATTACATTCTTGGAGAAGAAGAAAGGAGATTGAGGAGATGAGAGATTTGAGGAATCTGTTTTCTATAGATTAGGAAACAAAATATACACATTAGCAATTACTATATTTCAACACTCCCCCTCGAGTTGGTGCATAGATATTGAACATGTCCAACTTGTCAACAAATTTCAAGAAGAGCCGATTCGAAACTATCCTAGTTAGGATATCTGCGAGCTGATCTTCTGACTTCACTTTAGTTATCTCAATGACTTTCTCATCCATTTTTCTTTGATGAATAATTTGTCAACCTCTACATGTTTCGTCCTATCATGCTGAACTGGATTAGCAGTAATATCACACGCCGCTTGACTATCACAATATACTTTTATAGGTTCATTCAGATCACAATATAAGTCCTACAACAAGAGTTTCAGCCATAAAACTTCAGCTATACTTAATGCTACTCCGCGATACTTAGCCTCTGCAGTAGAGCGTGCAATAATATTTGCTTCTTACTTCTCTATGTAACCAAATTTCCTCCAAAAGGTGAAATACTCTGAAGTGGAGCGCCTATCAACAACAGATTTTGCCCAATCAGCATCAGTATATGCCTCAACCTTAAGTGACCATGTTTTCCGAACAAGACCCCTTTTCCTAGAGCAAGCTTTATATATATCAGGATTCTTATCACCGTATTCATGTGTTGTTTATGAGGTGATGCATAAATTGACTCACCACACTTAAGACATATGAAAAATCTGGCCGCGTATGTGCAAGATACATTAGACATCCTACCAATCTCTGATATCTCTCCTTATTACATGACACTTGGTCAGGGTCGTTCCACAGTTTCAGTCATTCTTCTAACGGAGTATCAATAGGCTGACAAGCAGACATTCCAGTTTCCTTTAACAAATCAAGTGCATACTTTCTTTGAGACAGAAATATACCCTTTCTAGAGCGAGAAACTTCGATACCAAGGAAATATCTCAAAGGGCCAAGATCCTTCATTTCGAACTCTTATGACAAGTAGTTCTTTAATGTCTTTCTCTCCTCAGGATCATTTTCAGTTACTATCATATCGTCCACATATATAAAGAGAGCGGTAATCTTAGCTTCTTTCATTTTCAGGAACATGGTATGATCTGAGTTACTCTGACAATATCCATCTGTCCTCATTGATTTTGTAAATCTCCCAAACCAAGCTTTTGGCGACTGCTTGAGACCATACAGTGCTTTCTTCAATCGACACACTTTATTACTGTGTTGGACTGGTCTATTTGATCTTGGTGGCAGATCCATATAAATCTCTTCTGTCAATTCCCCATGTAAAAGACATTTTTCACATCAAATTGCTCCAACGAACAGTCAAGGTTTGCAGCAAGCGACAATAAAACTCGAACAGTATTGAACTTTGCCACAGGTGCAAATGTTTCATCAAAATCAATTCCATAAGTTTGAGTGTACCCGTTGGCACCAGCCTTGCTTTGTATCGCTCTATTGAACCATCAGGCTTATACTTCATAGTATAAATCCATCTGTATCCTACCGGCTTCTTTCATGCTGGAAATTCGACTATCTCGTAAGTTTCATTCTTCTTCAAAGACTTCATCTCCTCATCCATAGCTGCTTTCCACCTTGGATCGGCTAAGGCTTCCTACACACTGTTAGGAATAGACACTACAACACACGCTGGATTTACCGGCGTATTTTTCCCAGCGTTTTACCAATCGCGCCGGGGTAGGATAAGACCAGGATAAGGTCGCAAAAATGTATAGTTATACACCGACGGCCTCTAAAAAATGCCAGTGAATTATAATATTCACCGGCGTTTTTATAAAAACACACCGGTGAATAGAAAACAAAAATATACCCCACAAATCCTCTCACATTCACCGGCGTTTATTAATAAAAACGCCGGTGAATATACAGGGATTAATTCCCCAATCCTGCCGCGAAACCCTTAGCACATTTCTTTTTTTTTATACCAAACCCTAAGTTTCCCCGCGCCGTCGCCATTGGGCCTCCTTCCCTTCCTCGACAACTCCTCCGTCGACGTCGCCGTTGGGCCTCCTTCCCTTCCTCGACAACTCCTCCATCAACGTCGCCATTGGGCCTCCTTCCCTTCCTCGACCCCCGCTCAGTCATTTCTCTCTCATCGCAAGCACTCTCTCTCTCGCGCTCTCTCTCTCTCTTCTCTACTTCTTGATTTTGTGATGGTAATGGTTTGATTGTAATGGTGCGATTTTGTGATGGTAATGGTGCGATTGATTCTGTGATGTTTATGTTTGTGAGAATTTTGGGTGGTAATGGTTTGATACTCAATTTAGGGGAGATCTCGATTTAGGGATAGCTAGCTTCGTTTGTGATACTCAATTTTGGGTGGTAATGGTTTGATACTCAATTTTGGGTGGTAATGGTGCGATTGATTCTATGATGTTTATGTTTGTGACAGCTAGCTTCGTTGATTTTATTTTCATCAACTGGAATTTTAGCATGATGGTTCAAGAGGCTTGTTGGTTCTTCTTGGTTCTTGTTGATTATTGGCTGAAACTTTAGCAAAATCCGAGCATGATCGTAAATTAATAAACTAGCATTGGTTCTTGTTGGTTCTTCTTGTTGATTATCGGCTAAGCTAGCTTCTTGTTGGTTCTTCTTGTTGATTTTCGGCTAGGCTAGCTTCTTGTTGATTCTTGTTGAAGCTAGTATTTTTGGTGAACATAGCATGGTTTGGGTAATTCCATCCCAACTAAATCATTGATGTTTCTGGCTCTAAAAGAAACCTGCACAAGATTTGTTCTGACCAATTCTTGTACAGATTTTGGGAATTCTGAAGTTTTTAGATCCAGGATCACAAATTTTTATTAGGCTGTGATTGGATTGTTTAGTGACTGTCAACAAGTGTTCTTAATTGGGCTGTGATTAGAAAGAGACAAGTTGGAGTGGAGATCTGGAAACCCATATAGAGATATCTCGTTCATAATAATTTATTATTATTGTTGTTCTTGTCGTTTTTGCTATTGTTGCTGATGTCTCTTTATGTGCGTTTGCTGAAGAGAAAGCAGGGATGAGAGAGAGATGAGGAAAATGCCGCTATGTTAGCCTGGTGTATCCTCATTCTCTACCATTCCTCTTTCTGGCTTCTATATTTGGTTTCCTTCCACGATGACAGTTTCTTAAAACTACACTTGATATGAGCCCTATTCTTATTTTTCTTCAATAAAAATGGGAGTTTTGGTGATCCAACAAACATGTACCCGCATATTTTCAAATGGCATTTTCTTTAGAAAGTCGGGCTCCAAAGAATCGATCTATGACTAGAATATCCATTCAAAGCCCAATCAAAATTTGTCATCCTGGATCTAAAATCTTCTTTAAGCCACAAACATCAATGGTTTAGTTGGGATGAAGAATTAATAGAGAAACATATATGCTTAGATACAGGAAATTTTCATTTTCTTTTACTGTTAAAGAAGCTGAATTCATGCATCTGATTGTCATCTTAGTATGATTTTTTTACCAAAATGGGTTAACTGTCAACTAAGGATGCTGTATGTATACCAAAATCCTCCAAATCTGTACAAGAATTGGGCTGAACAAACCTTGTGCAGGTTTCTTTTAGAGCCACAAACATCAATGATTTAGTTTGGATGAAGAATTAATAGACAAACATATATGCTTAGATACTGGAAATTTTCATTTTCTTTTACTGTTAAAGAAGCTGAATTCATGCATCTGATTGTCATCTTAGCATGATTTTTTTACCAAAATGGGTTGACTATCATCTAAGGATGCTAATTGTATACCAAAATCCTCCAAATCTGTACAAGGATTGAGCTGAGCAAACCTTGTGCAGATTTCTTTTGGAGCCACAAACATCATGATTTAGTTGGGATGAAGAATTAATAGACAAACATATATGCTTAAATACTGGAAAATTTCATTTTCTTTTACTGTTAAAGAAGCTGAATTCATGCATCTGATTGTCATCTTAGCATGATTTTTTTACCAAAATGGGTTAACTGGCAACTAAGGATGCTGTATATATACCAAAATCCTCCAAATCTGTACAAGAATTGGGCTGAACAAACCTTGTGCAGGTTTCTTTTGGAGCCACAAACATCAATGGTTTAGTTGGGATGAAGAATTAATAGAGAAACATATATGCTTAGATACTGGAAATTTTCATTTTCTTTTACTGTTAAAGAAGCTGAATTCATGCATCTGATTGTCATCTTAGCATGATTTTTTTACCAAAATGAGATGACTGTCATCTAAGGATGCTAGCTGTATACCAAAATCCTCCAAATCTGTACAAGGATTGGCCTGAACAAATCTTGTGCAGGTTTGTTTTGGAGCCACAAACATCAATGATTTAGTTGGGATGAAGAATTAATAGACAAACATATATGCTTAGATACTGGAAATTTTCATTTTCTTTTACTGTTAAAGAAGCTGAATTCATGCATCTGATTGTCATCTTAGCATGATTTTTTTACCAAAATGGGTTGACTGTCATCTAAGGATGCTAGCTGTATACCAAAATCCTCCAAATCTGTACAAGGATTGGGCTGAACAAACCTTGTGCAGGTTTCTTTTGGAGCCACAAACATCAATGATTTAGTTGGGATGAAGAATTAATAGACAAACATATATGCTTAGATACTGGAAATTTTCATTTTCTTTTAATGTTAAAGAAGCTGAATTCATGCATCTGATTGTCATCTTAGCATGATTTTTTTACCAAAATGGGTTAACTGTCAACTACCGATGCTGTATATATACCAAAATCCTCCAAATCTGTACAAGGATTGGGCTGAACAAACCTTGTGCAAGTTTCTTTTGGAGCCACAAACATCAATGATTTAGTTGGGATGAAGAATTAATAGACAAACATATATGCTTAGATACTGGAAATTTTCATTTTCTTTTACTGTTAAAGAAGCTGAATTCATGCATCTGATTGTCATCTTAGCATGATTTTTTTACCAAAATGGGTTAACTGTCAACTAAGGATGCTATATATATACCAAAATCCTCCAAATCTGTACAAGAATTGGGCTGAACAAACCTTGTGCAAGTTTCTTTTGGAGCCACAAACATCATGATTTAGTTGGGATGAAGAATTAATAGACAAACATATATGCTTAGATACTGGAAATTTTCGTTTTCTTTCACTGTTAAAGATGCTGGATATTAGCCATCTGATTGTCATCTTAGCATGCTTTTTTTTACCAAAATGGGTTAACTGTCATCTAATTTTCTATTTTTTTAATTAACTTTTTTTTAAAAAAAAATATAGCTACACCGACGTTTTTACAAGTGCCGGTGTAGCTTTCAGCAAAAAATTAAGAGCATTTACCGGCGGTTTGAGAACGCCGGTGTAGGTAATGGCCGAAAACAGCACTACCAAACAGAAACACACATTCCCCGGCATTTTTGCGACCGCCGGTGTAGGTTTAACCTATACCGGCGGTCGTAAAAAATGCCGGTGAATGTCCCTAACCTATAGGACACACGATTCAGCGACACTTGCACCGGCGATTTATAAAACGCCGATGGTATCTACAGCGGGGTTTATAAACGCCGGTAAATGTGCAAAAAAATGCCGGTAAAGCCCGTGCGTTTTGTAGTGAGATACAATAGATAATTGATTCACAAATGACTTATTTGATTCAGACAATCGGTGAGTGGACACATAATGACTCATGGGATACTTAGACATTACTAGTGGGATCAAGCTCATAAGTAGGTTTTGGAATACCTCCAGTAGTACGATTTGGGAGTTCTCTTCTTGGAGCTTCGGACAGCGATAAAGATTGGTTTTGGGGTTAAGCTAGGGGTAGAGATGGTTCTGACGGTGCTGGTGGTGGAGATGGTTCTGATTGTGCTGGTGGTATAGATTGTTCTGACGGTGCTGGTGGTGGAGATGACACTAGTGGGACATGGATCCCTACGGCTCATATTCGGGGAGGTTCGTACTGATTGCAGTTCCTCGTGGAGGTCTTCTCTCTCAACCAGATCTTCATTCGATTTCTCATTATTACTTACATCCAGATTTTCACCTCTTGTATCCTACCGGTCATTTTGAATGGTAACCGCTTCGTCATACGCAAGAGTCTAAACTTAACTTCGGAACTCCCCATGAAGTTCAACCTCAGAGGAAAAATACATCTCATCTTCATGGAACACAACATCCATAGTCACAAACATCCTTTGAGTCGGTGGGTGGTAACAATGATATCCTTTCTTATCTGTTGCATATCCTACGAAAACACAGTGAATAGCTTGAGGAGATAACTTATTACGTTCATGTTGATGAAGATGAACAAATGTGACACACCTAAACACACGAGACGGCAAGTTGACGACTGTTGGTACATTTATAGCTTCAGATAATGCTTGAAATGGTGTGATGAAGTTTAGGATACTAGAGGAAACTCGGTTGATTAGGTATGCAGCGGATGCCATGGCTTTCCCTAATACATGAGTGACATATTTTCATGAATAAGAGAGGCATGGACCACCTCGAGCAAGTGTCTGTTTTTTCTTTCTGCAACTCCATTCTGTTGTGGTGTATACGAGCATGTAGTCTGGTGAACAATCCCATGTTCCACCAAATATTGTTGCAGATTCGACCTTAGGTACTCACCGCCATTATCGCTCCTAAGAACTTGAATCTGTGCTTTATACTGAGTCATAACCTGTTTGTGAAAATTCTGAAATAAGCTACTAACTTCACTTTTAGACTTCATCAAATAAATCCAAGTCATACGAGTACAATCGTCAATAAATGTCACAAACCATTTTGCTCCTCCAAAATTAATGTTTTTGGATGGATCCCAAACAACAGAATGAATAAACATAAATGGAAGAGAGCTCTTAATTAGGTTTGGAGGAAAAGAGACACGGTAACTTTTTGCAAGTTCACACACATCACACCGAAAAGTAGACAAATCCAACTTCGAAAATAAGCTTGGAAATAATTTATTCAAATAACCAAAAGAAGCATGCCCTAGGTGTCGATGCCATATCCAAATATCTGATTTCTTCTTCTCCTCCTCAGATCCTTCCACAGATAGAGTTTGAGTCAACGTGCTTGAACTTTTAGATTCCGAATCCAGATAATAGAGATCCCGTGTCTAACCCCATAACCAATCGTCTTGTGAGTCCGAATATCCTTAAACTCACATTGGGGGGGGGGGGGCAAAAAATTACAATACAATGTAAGACAGCAGTTATTTGAGTAACAGATAATAGGTTAAAATTCAAGGAGGGCACAACTAACAAATTATCTAATTAGGTTTTTGTGAGAGATATCGAACCCTCGCCAGTAACGGTGGCTGGCTCTCCATTGGCAGTGGACACTTTGAATTTGGTGGATGGTTGTAAAGTTTGGACTAGTCTAGAATCAAAAGTCATATGATCGGTAGCACACGAATCAGTTATCAGTTATCCATGCTTTATTTATACAGAGGCAGAAATATTAAAAACCTTACAATCATTACCTACAACAGTAACTAATGTAGAGGATACAGTGCCAGTGAAACGATTGCAGTTCTTCTTCCAAGTATCTTTGTTATTGATATGGCTAAAAATGGGGTTAAATCGGAACCGTCCAAATTAGGAACGAATCTTAAAGCCTAAGGGTAAAATGGTGATTTCACCTACAAACAGGTCTGAAATGGGTACTGGATCTCCTCCCCAAAGATCCAATAACTCACGAACGGATCCACCTCAACTGGGAACGGGTTTTTACCCGCTGCAAACCCGGTCCAGCAGGATAGAATTAGGGTTTCTGATTAATCCTAATCGACAGCCCTGATTCATATCTATCCTTCCACGGGGAATTAGGGATTACATTCCTTATCTAAATACAGGGATTACATGCCTAATTCGATCCCAAAGGTGGCTATAAATACCCCCCATCCATCGCCATTAAGAGGTAATCAATCTTTTGCCAATTTATGCTCTTTCATAATCATTCCTGATTACTGACTTGAACGTCGGAGGGTGCATCGCTGGGATCAACCCTGGTGTCTCGCACTTTTTGCAGGTGAACGGCGGGAGTCAACAGTCAAACCCCGACGGAACAGGTTTCAGGTTTGCTATTCAAGTTTTCCAGGAATCCACAAATACTATCTATTTGCCCCCACACCAGATTTAGCGGTAACAGCTATGATCCCAGTTCTCCGGATAGCCGATAATCTTATAACAATGAGCTTTCGTGTGACCGATCTTCCACAATTAGTACACTTCCTTGACTCATACAGTAGTTTTGGTCCCATGGTGAAAAACAGCAAATAACAACACAACAAGCAGCACCTTCCGATAGAATAGCTCCTTTTAGATCGATTCAAGATCAAATCCAAGAGCCCGAACACCAAACAACAACAACAACAACTCACATAGCAATTCTTCAATCAAAAATTAGATTTGAATATATCTGAATCATCAAACAGCGATGACCATGACCACGATGGTGAGCGGCGACCACGACGAGAGATGGAGAAGGGGGATCGGGGTCGACGGCAGAAGATCGGGGTCGACGACGGGATTGGGATCAGGGACGAAGAAGGGATTGTGATCAGGGACGATAGGGTCAAAGTCAACGTGATCAGAGTCGACGGGATCAGGGTCTCTTGCAGATCTGTGATGACGAGAGATCGAGGTTGACAACGGATCAGAAGACTTCGGGATCAGTGCGTCGGCTTCGGGTGGCGGTGAGGGCGATGTGATCAGGGTTTCGGTGGTGGCGACGGTTGGTTGGGGGTTCGGATTTTAGGGTTTGGATGTCGATGTAGACAATGGATGAAGGCGATGGGAGTTCGGGGTTCGGGGTTTCGGGGATCGACGAGGATCAGGATCAAAGTTCAGGGATGACAGAGAATAAGGTTCTTCTTCTTCTTCTTCTTAGCCTAGATCTTTTAGTCTCTGATACCATATTGAAATATTGAAATCAAATTTGGGGAAATAATAACTTTTCTTATTCATTGTTTCTCTACTGTATACATCTATGTATATGAATTACATTCTTTGAGAAAAAGAAAGGAGATTGAAAGAAGATTGAGGAGATGAGAGATTTGGAGAATATACACATTAGAAATTACTATATTTTAACAAGTTTGCCATTGTAAACAATGATTATCTTATAGCTACAAAATAATAACAAATATATGAATTTTTTTATTATAAACTTTTGAAATATATATATATATAGTCCCCTTCCGTTGTGCACTAGCCTCCGTGTGCACTCGGCTTTCGGGCCTTCGTATCGATTATCCAAACCGTTCACATTGATCTACATGTATAAATTAGTCTAAATATGTAAAATCAAGTCATTTGAAATTTATTTTTCCATCCATTGAAGTGTTACAAAATTGTATGGCTGAGGTTACAGTTATTCTTCAAGGCAGGGGGAGTTGGATATCGTTTTTTTATTATAATGACATGATGGACGGGCAAATGAATTTCAAATGACCTGATTTTATATATTAGACTAATTTAGACGTGTTATCAATGTGAACGATTCAGATCGTCGATACAAAGGCCCGAAGGCCAAGTGCACACGGAGGCTAGTGCACAACAGAAGGGGACTATATATATATAGTAAAGGCACCCAAAGTTTATATTAATGTTCTACACACTCCTAAAGTGAAAATAATACACCAATAACATCCAAACTTTTTACAATTGGACCAAAAGGTCCCTGTAGTCCACTTCTCTGTCAAGGTAGTGGAATATTCTTCTTAACTGGTTTTAACCTGTTAAATGGGGTATAAAATGTCGAAATTGCCCTCACCTATTAACAGGTTTAAAATCCCGAACCATTTCCACCTCCACTGCCGACCGCCATCTCCACCGCCGACCACCAGCGACCACCATCTCCACCACTATCACCACCACCGTCCATGACCACCATTATCACCATCGCCATCACCATCCCCATCGCCATCACCGCCGTCAACCACCACCACCACCATCTCCACCACTATCACCACCACCGACCACCATCTCCACCATCATCTCCATCACTATCTCCAACCACCGAAACCTATCACCATCACTGTAGCGCCCCGAATTTCTAATATAATTTCTTAGAAAATACGTGGCACAATCCCAGCATCATCTTCAATGTAACATTAAACACAACCAACGCCAATAAAATTTTCAACTTTTATTACAATAATCATTTACATAGCACAGCGAAATTTAAAACATCTCAAATCATAATTTTCTTTTATTCACAACACAGTCTTTTTACAACACTGCTTTACAAATTTACACAAAACTCTATTAAGTCAATTTATCTCAAAACTAACTCAAGCATCCACACCTCCAAACTCTAAGCAACAACCTGCAACACATGAGGCTAGAGATGATCCCTAACCCCCAAAACTAAAAGGGTCAGCCATAAATGGTGTGAGTGACATAAAAACAAACAACATAAATGAACTTTAAGCATGGATTCTTAAACAACATGAAATAAACAAGAATACATAAAATATGACGTAGCAAAGAAACATGTAAACAACAAGTGAAACTAAACTAAGTGTCAAGTGTAGAAAACAGGAAAACCACGTGCATAAAATTAAGTCAAGAAAACACAAATTCCATATGCGGACTCTCTAATGCGTACTTGTCGAAGTCTATGCATCCCACTCTACATAGGTTCGATGCAAGCCCTTAACGTCTTCACTTCATAGGGTTCAATCCCCCGCTATGCAACTAATCCTATCACGATGACTACTACGAGATAAAGATAATCTGTGAGTATTAGCCCATGCCCCGATAATTTCGGAGAATAATCCCACACCGCAGGTGATCAACCTGGATAATTCCGGGGATCATCTCACACCGCAGCAATGACCCTCATCACATGACTACCACATGTGCGTCGCCTCGACTCCGATAATTCCGGAGATCAATCCCACACCGCAAGTAATTACCTGGATAATTCCGGAGATATATCTCACACCGCAGGTAATTTACCTGGATAATTCCGGAGATAGATCCCACACCGCAAGTAAGTTACTTGGATAATTCCGGAGATTAAATCCCATACCGAAAGCCATACTGAGGTACTTGACCCATGTTCCCGTTCATCATATCATCACTAGTGCCTGTCCTTATTATTCTTGGGTTACTTAATTACTCAACGAATCTCCTAGAGTTGGCGTATCCTACCGGACTTAACTCAAAACTGAACAACTGAAATGCCTCAACAGGCCTCAACAAAAGAACTCAATTGCCGGTATACTAGGGTCACACACATCCTCTAGAGAGCCAAACTCAATGTCTAAACCAACTTTCCACCATAAATAGCTCAACTGAATATCTTAAACTCATATGCTTAACAGAAGACAAAGTATAGACTAAAATGTTTGAAGACTAATCATTCGAAAGAACATTCAAGTTTATGAAAACTCATCAGTACCAGTCGACTTATTACTGTAGTAAGTCGACTGTCCAGAGGGAAAATATCCATGATTTTAAGAAAATAAGTTAAGTAATATAAGTTGACTTATAAGAGTCATAAGTTGACTTACCAAAAATATAAGTTGACTTATAAAGGTCATAAGTCGACTTACCAAAAATATAAGTTGACTTATAGAAGTCATAAGTCGACTTAGCAGAGAGAAATTCCAGAAATCTTTAAGAAAATATTCTAAGTGTTATAAGTCGACTTGCAAAAGTCATAAGTCGACTTACCAGAGATTATAAGTCGACTTAAAAAGTCATAAGTCGACTTACCAGAGAAAAATTTACAATAACTTTGAAAAATAAATTCTAAGTGTACCAGTTGACTGAAAAGGGTCTAAGTCGACTGTCCAGAACGGATTTTCAAGAAAACTAAAGATCTAGCAGTTGGGTCGTGCCAGTCGACTAAAAGGTCTGACAGTCGACTGTCGGCCTACAGTCTGCCTAATTTTGGTTGTACATGATAATCAAAATTAGAGTTTTTCTAAAAGAAATCATTGTTTATGAAAATAATTCGTATTCAGGTAAAAATGACAATCTCAAAGTATCCTCAGATTGGATACAATCCTCAAATCAACCAATTTCCTCAAAATCTCAATCTTCATATTCTAAATTCCTAATTCTTCCATTAGGGTTTCTCAATACTGAATTTCTTTCACAACTCAAAACCAAAATCTGATTTGTATCTATGAGATCCAGATGTTCATCCATCCAATCCCTTATTATCATAACCATACTCATATCTTAAACATGCTTTCTAGCAATAGAAATCTATAAACCAAGATCTACTAAACATTCATAGATTTCACATACATAATACGACAACAACCATTTCATTGCTCAAACAAACATGTCAAAACAAACAACTAAACAATCATTCACATAAATCAACAACAATCCGAATTCACATCAGTCACCTAAATCAAACAACAAAACAAATTTCATATCACTCACCTTAGGAATGAAGAGATCCAACGAAAAAGCCTTCCTTTTTGTGAGATCCAAATTCCTCTTGATCCTCCAAAAATATCACAGAATTCTATATTGTGCAGCAAATGATGGCTACAAATTCCTTTTAAATATCCGGAATAAGGAGTTTAGGGTTTTCCAAACACTTTTGCAAAATACCCCCCTTGAAATACAACTTTACATATATAGATCTCTATTCTTGGAAACTCAATAAAAAATCATTTAAATTAGGATTTAAAGGCAAAACATACCCATTAATCTTAATCGGTACTGTTCAAAATGTCCAGAAAGTAAATTTTACATTTTAACCCCTAAAATGACAAATTTGCAAAAAGGTCATTCTTTTCTCAAATTTGCAAATAGATCCAATTAATTTCAGAAAAATCTGGAAAAATTATAAATAAATCCCAAATATTAAATAGTGATTTTTCATGAAGAAAATTTGACTTTTGAACTTCTCAAGAAATTATTTGCACGTGTTTTGCACGTGTAAAAAGATATATTTTCAGAAAATATTCATAAGTTTTCCAAAATCATTTTAATTCATCATAAACATTGAAAAAATAATATTTTAAAAATACGGGGTTCTATAATCACCTCCGAAACCCATCTCCACCAACCACCACCGAACACCACCGACCACCATCTCCACCACCTTTGAAACCCATCATCATCACCTTCATCTCCACCAATTTTTTTTTTAAAAAAAAACTAAAAAAAGGGAAAAGAACTGGAATAACTGGGAAAAAACAGAACTGAAGAAGAGAAGAAGAAGAGATGATGGTATTTCTATAATTTCACGTTAATTCTATTAAAAAATTAACAAAGTGGATGGCAGGTGCATTTTGGTCCAATTTTAAAAGTTTGGATGCTATTGTGGTATTACTATAACTTTAGGTGTGTATAGGAAATTAATATAAACTTTGAGTGCCTTGACGTCATATATATATATATATATATATATATATATATATATATATATATATATATATATATATATATATAACAATCTTCAATTGCAAATGATTCTGTTTGCACAGATCCATTGCAAACAGAAGCTCCAGCCATTGGATCAAGTTCATCTTGATCCATGTGATCTCCCCCGCCCATCTCCTTCTCTTCACAAGTGAGGAGAGGGGTATTTTTGGGGTTTTCACCCCAAAATACTCTTCAACTCCTTCACTCTCTCACCCAGTGTTTTTTTTGAACGAACAATAGTTGTTGTTTTAAACAATGAATTTTTATAACTTAGGCCATTGTTTCAAACAACGAATTAGGTTATGAAAAGTCGTTGTTTGAAATAACGGATATTGTTCGTTCAAAAAGACAAGTTTTAACAGAAAGCAAAAGTCGTTGTTGGAAACGAATAGTAGTCGTTGTTTCAAACGACGACTTTTCATAACCTATATCGTTGTTCAATGATATAGGTTATGAAAAGTCATTGTTTGAAACAATAGCTATTGTGAGTTCGAAAAGATAGTGAGTAAGAGAGTGAAGGAGGTGAAGAGTTATTTGGGGGTGAAAACCTCAAAATACCCCCTCCCCTTACTTAAGTGAAGAGAAGGAGATGGGCGAGGACAATCACAACCATTGGATCAAGATGAGCTTGATCTTATGGCCGGGGCTTTCGTTTACAATGGGTCTGTGCAAACAAACCTGTTTGCAATGGAAGATTACTTGGTTCTCAAATAATTTCACATAGGTGGTTATTGGTTATCGTCTCCTGAAAATATATTTTAGACTTAACAGGTTGCCAATATCACTTAGTGCTCTTGGTTAACATATATATTTCTATTATAGTTTTTTTTCCTTGATTTTCCATCTTCAAATTTTTGGCGGATAATAACCTTATAAAACCTTTGTTTTACAATAAATTGCTAATAATTGAAATTTGCTATAAATCTGGTAAATTGATAGAAAATATTCATATACAGACAATACTGGGTTATGACTGGAGCTAGTATCGGGTCATATCGGGTCGGATCCTCTACCACCTGGATCCGATACCTCACAGGTCCAAAATTTGGACCCGGACCTGGACTTGCTAGAACCGGGACCGGATTTGGGTCCTAGTTAAAAAAATATACCCGTCGGGTCCGGTAGCGGGAAATAAATATTTGCACGTAAGCATTTTGCACCCGATATCCTACAGTTCCAACAATTTTTGCACTTAAGTACATGAATAAATATTATATTTACACATATATATTCAACAATTACTATTTATATGTATATTCCTATAAAACTATTATTCAAATTTCATATTTTTTAAGGTATTTTTAATGGGTCCAGGTCCGGGTCCAGGTCGGTTCTATTTTGAGCGGACCCAGACTCGGACCCGGAAGTGCATCGGTTCTTATTTTAGATTGGGTCGGTTCCTGTCCAATGCCGGGTCCGGGTATCGGGTAAATGTGACATTGCTAGTTATGACAGACATTTTTTTACTCATACAACATTTATGATAATATTCTATAAATTTTTTTGACAATCTCAAAACAAATAATAACCAAATACAAATAGAAACAAATTAAGTATATTCTTGGGGGAGATTAAGAAAGTTCCTTAGAAGATGAAAATGATCTCGAATTGACGTTTTATCCAATTGAAACAAAGAAGGTGAAATGAGGAGAGCTTATGATTTTGATTGTGAAGCGATTGAGAATAAAAGGAAACAATTATGATAATATCACAAAAATATTAAATAAGGAAGAATTAATCAAGCTAGCTTGCCAATGAATCTAATAATCACGATATAAAAGTTGTGAACTTATTTATCACTACAGTGTAAGAACTTGTAAATGTATTTTTCATTATAGTGTAAGAACCTATTGTATAGCAACATGGTATATATTTACTAATTTACCTTATTCGACACAAGGAAATTTTCTTCTCCTAAGAATCTCATCAAACACCGCATGTGCTATTGAGTATGATTATAATTGTAGGGTAGGTTTTCGCCTTCAACTCATTTCCTCTTTCCTCTAGCATCACCAAAGTTGTTATATATATATATATAGGAGTTGTTCCATTGCAAACAATTTGCGATTGCAAACCGTGCAAACGACTTTGTGGGATCTTAATCGAACGACCATGCTTCATCCCCTTCATGCACATTAAGTGAAGGGGTATGTTCGGGAATTCACCCAAATACCCCTTCACTCAAACTCATTCTCTCTGTCTCACGCTCCCTCAACCCAAACCCCTCCTCTCTCTCTCTCCCTCTCTCTCTCTCTCTCGAACCCAAACCCCTCTCTCTCTCCTGATGACACTCCCCTTTCTCCTTCTTTACTCACTCACTCACTCTTTCTCTAGAAAACCATCTCTCTCCCAAATAGAACACCTCTCTTTCTCTCTCCAGATGGCCTGAAGACATCTCCGACACCATACAGCATCTTCCCCCTCTTCACCTACCCCCGCCCCCCGACAACACCCGACACTTCGACCTGGTATGAATTTCCCCCCTTTTTTGTTGGATTTTTAATAATTATTTTTCGGGATCTGTAGTTATATAGATTTAGTTGTTAGATGTTTATAAATTGTCGAATTATAGATGTAGTTGTTTTTTAATATTTGTAAAATTATAGATGTAATTATAATTATTACTGTTTGATTGTTGTTTGATGTTTATAAAATTATCGTTGTTGTTGTTGTTTGATTGTTGTTTGGTTATTGTTTGATGTTTATAGAAGACTACCTATACATCCAATATATAGATGGTAGAATTATAGATGTAGTTATTTGGTGTTTGTAAAATTTACTATTTTTTTGCATGTTATCTATAATTTACGGAATTGAGACTTTTTTGAATTGTTGTTACATTATAAGAATGTATTGTTGGATGTATAGATAGTTGAGGTATCAAATTTGATTGAAATGTTCGAATTATCATGTTGGATGTATATGTAGTCTTCTATGTTTGGTTTTGGATTATATTAGTTTGTAATGGTCCGATAATCATGTTGTGATACTACACTCGCATTACAATTAGCATTCTCCTATTGTGGAGGTTATGAATGAAAGAAGTGTGTGAGTTAGCACAATTATAGAATGATATTTTTAAATTTGACTTTATAGATATTTGAATATATTTTAAATTTTTTTTGATTGATTAGATGTTTGATTTTTTTTATGTTTGAATTATTTTAAAATTTGATTGTATACATGTTTGATGTTATTTGAAATTTGATTGGATATGGAACTTGATGTTTGTTAGATTTCTTGATTTAAAAAAAAAAAAAAATGATTGCAATCTTCCCATGTTAAGGAATGCTTACAAAAGCAATGTATAGATGTTTGATCTTAGGCGTTGTAAACGAAATAGTAGAATGATGTTAGATGATTATTACATTATGTCATAATTGTTTGATCTATATGAATTGTGTAATGAGAGTTGTGGTATTATTGTTGATAGAGAAAGAGCCAGAACGAGGGGATCGTTAAGGACGTCTGGTAGTGGTAGTTGCCAACTATCTACATAAGTAGGATGAATATTACTGTTAGTTTTGAATTTGAATATTAATATTGTATTATCTATAATAACAATATTTTTATACATTGGTGTAGGTTGGTGACCAACAATCTTCTCCCGCCGATGTCCGTATGTCGTCATCGGTTGGATGTACACTCTCAAGACCCTTAGACCCAAGCATACTCATGCCGCAACACAAACATAGGTCTCAATTCGTATGGGATGGGTCGATAAAGAAATGTAATTTCCGGACACACTACACAACTCTGCTCATGCATGCACGCACCCACGAGTACTTGTTCCAAGCCGATTTCTACGGAATCGGATTGATGGGGAATGCGAAGCTCGAGCAAGAATTAATTACAACACTTGTCGAGCGATGGAGGTTGGAGACACACACATTCCATCTACCGGTAGGTGAGATGATGGTCACACTTCAAGATATCGCGGTGATTTTCAAGCTTCCGATGGATGGGATGACAGTGACATGAAGTATGGATTTCAACCAAGAAGATGTTGTATGTGAGTCCCTCGGTATCGATTTAAAAGCTGAAAGGGGCGAAGAAGGATTAGATGAAGGTGAAGGTTTTCCGGCATCAATCTGACTTTCATGGTTGAAGACAATGTTCGAACAGTACTTGAATGAAAACTCGACTGACCACGAAGTCCAGTACTACATACGAGCCTATATTATAAGTCTGCTGGGAGGTGTGATCTTGCCAAACTCCTCCGGTGATACTATACCACTGATGTATTTACAGTTGTTGGTCGACTTTAGTAACGCCGGCCGGTATGGCTGGGGAAGTGCGGCATTAACTTCTTTGTATAAGTCATTGTTTGCATGTGCATTGGGTTCAGTACAGATGACGGGGCCGATGGTGGTGTTACGGATTTGGAGTTGGGAGCATACACACATCGATCATCCCCGGATTACCAAGCAGTCACCGGCTTGGTTGGCCTATGCACCGAACGAGATGATGTTGCCTTTTTAGGAGTGTATTGGGCATGTTTTCACACATGAACAGATAACCCACGTAATGCTCTGACGTACTATAGAGACGAGTTCGACCAGTTGCAAGTTGATTATGTCAATTGGGAGTCGTACACCCCCGAGCGATTGGAACAACTACTACTCGTGTGTACGACTTCTAAACAACTTTGGTTGATGACAGCTCCACTTGTCAACTTCTCGGTAGTGGAGTTCTGCTATCTGGATAGTGTTCTTTGGCAGTTCGGATTGTAGCAAAATATTTAGGTTCCTTAGTCGTACGATCATAAGTTACACGAGGTTAAAGGGATTGGTCGTATGCCCCATCATGACTGGGCGGATTTCAACTGAGTACATGTGGTAGCTTGGAATAAGCGAAGATTCTACATGGTACTAGAAGATGTTGAAAGATACGATGGCTCGATGCAAGAAGTTTACATGTCGTGGTACAAGCTCATTACATGATTGTATGTATCTCTAAGGACCGATCTACCAACGGGGATCCAGATAACAATTCCAAAAAAAGAACACGAGGTACCACCAATGGGGCATTCGTCTTCTCAACCGATGTATCAGCCGAAGATGTCATCGTATTGAGTCATGGTTAGTGAATATGATTTTTTTTATACAAGTTAACAAATTACATTTCCTAACATGCATGTCTTCTTACAATTTATTTAATTCCTCTTATCTCAAATCAGTTTGATCGCTTATGTTTATCTTTAACTTGTTATAAATGTGTAAGTTTAAACATTTTGAAATAGAGATGTATATATGATTTGAAAAGTTTTGTAACTGATCATTTATTTTTTGGATTATTATATAAATTTTCTATTAATTTTTAGTTTTGAACTTGATCATTAAATATCACTTTATAAAACATTATCATTTAATGGTTGTAGATTGATAACACATGGGAAATTGCGCGAATATGCGCTCGTACGTTATCGAGTACCGTTCCCGAGGACTTCAAGGAGGTTATACGAGAGATCATGAAACCATGCAGAGGCAGTCTTGAAGAGGCAGGTAATGAGGCGAAACTTGAAGCTTTTCTAAATTTGACGGTATGTCGAACAAGATGTAAGAGCGTGATGAGGGAACTTCACATATCTGAACGATAACAAGAGCCAAAACAAGAAGAATAAGTACATGAATAAGAACAAGATCCCGAGGAGCCGTTGACGCAAGATCCTCGCCGAAGCAAACAGCCTGCTAGGAAGAGGAACAAGCCCGATCACTGCACTCCGAGTGAACGCAAAACGGCCCTTCACAAGAGGTAGTAGCTTGATGTGGATAATTGTTTTGTTGTTGTTATTGTGTTGTTATTGTTATTGTTCAAGTTATTGGGTTTGATGTGGTTAATTGTTGCAGTTTTATTGTGTTGTTATTGTTATTGTTGAAGTTATTGTGTTGCATTGTGTTGGATGTGGTGCATTGTTTAATGATTAGGGAGTTGATTGCGATTGTTGTTATTTGATTAGGGAGTTCGTTATGTTTTTGTTGCTGTTGTTTGATTGTGAGTTGGAGGTTCGGATTTGAAGAGCTTGAGGAGGAGGTGGAGGAGATTGAGGAGGAGAGGTGTTTGGATTTCATGGTTTCAGGAGATAGAGAGGTAGAGTGAGGGTTTTGGGAGAGAGAGGGAGAGTGAGTTTGAATGAAGGGCCCAAAAAAATACCCCTTCACTTAAACTAAGTGAGGGGGATGAAGCATGGTCGTTCGATCAAGAAGCCGTTTGCACGTTTTGCAATGGAACGACTCCAATGACGGGTTAAGTGGTGTGCACGGGTGTGCACGACATTTGCGTTTGCAATGGAAGATAGCCCATATATATATATATATATATATATATATATATATATATATATATATATATATATATATGGGCTATCTTCCATTGCAAACGCAAATGTCGTGCACACCCGTGCACACCACTTAACCCGTCTTCCCCAATGACGGGTTAAGGCAAAACACATAACCCATCATCGGTGATGACGGGATGACGGGTTATGTGTTTCGCCTTACCGGTCATTGGGGATGACGGGTTAAGTGGTGCGCACGTTCGGAACTGCTACAGTAGCATTTACAACGGAAGAAGCCTCTCTCTCTCTCTCTCTATATATATATATATATATATATATAGGCTATCTTCCATTGCAAACGCAAATGTCGTGCACACTCGTGCACACCACTTAACCCGTCATCCCCAATGACGGGTTAAGTGGTGCGCACGTTCGGAACTGCTACAGTAGCGTTTGCAACGGAAGAAGCCTCATATATATATGGGCTATCTTCCATTGCAAACGCAAATGTCGTGCACACCCGTGCACACCACTTAACCCGTCATTGGGGATGACGGGTTAAGTGGTGCGCACATTCGGAACTGTTACTGTAGCGTTTACAACGGAAGAAGCCTATATATATATATATATATATATATATATATATATATATATATGTAGTCTCCTTCCATTGTGTACCACACATGGTGCACACAGTGTGTGCACTCGGCCTTCGGGCGTACATATCGACGATCCGAACCGTTCATATTGATCTACACATCTAAATTAGTCTAAATATGTGAAATCAAGTCATTTGAAATTCATTTGATCATGCGCTGAAGTGTTACAAAATTGTATGGCTAAATATCCTTTTTTTACATGAAGATCCAAAGAAAGAAATCTTTCCTAGTTTGGCCAGAACAAAATTCCAAGAGTAAAAGAATTGGAATCTAGAAGGTACAAGAATAAATAAATAAATTATAAGAGATACTCTGTGATGTAGTGTTGTCGTCGATGGCGGTGGTGTTAGGATTGTGTCTTGAATACTCGTTGTTCAGATTAGAAGAAGGTAAGATGAAGCACGGAGGTCGAACCGTCGAAGTGAGTAGAAGGGAAAACAGCAGCAGCAAGGTGCAGACATAGTTGCGGTCGACTATTCTATGTTGCGGTCGACCGCACCCCCCGACCGCTCGTAGTATAGGGAATGTCAGAGAGTGGTACGGTCGACCGGTCTTGTTGGACGGTCGACCGACCGCGGCGCTGTATTCATTTTGGGCTTCGATTTGTTAGGTCGTTTCAGCCTAATCTTCAACTCCAAGTTAGATCGTGCGGCTCCTATTCAGTTACTTCTTTTTTAGGTTATATCGGACGACTGAGAATCAAGATTAGACATAGGTTTTCTCTCTATTCTTCTATATATATTGTAAACTACTCCTTTATGAGAGAGAGTACTTCATAGATTCTTTTCTCAATTGCAAAGAGAGGCTCGAGAGAGAGATAGTTCTTGGTGGGTGAGTTTAATTCCTTATATTGAGTGAATCAATAACTTCTTGTAATATCATCTAGTTGAATATCAGATCTCCCTATATTTTTCCGGGATTAAGCAAAAGCTAAACGGGATAAGTCATCAGTGAGTTTGTGTTAGATTGGTGGATCTACTTGCTTGCTTAATTTATTCTTCTCATCTACTTCGATTTTTTCATTGCTCTATTTAGTTTCGCTACGATAACGGGTGTTGGTTGACGTCCCAATCCCAACAGGTGGATTGGAGGACGGCGACGCGATGGGATTGAATTGGACAGAGATAAAGAGAGCAGCGGCATCGGCATCGGCATGGGTACTGTACTGGTAGGGAGAGAAGATATTGGGGGGTTATTAGGTTTTTATTTAGAATAATATTGAAGAGATTTATTTGCATGACCCAAATTACATCTAGAATATAATATGGGAAAGAAGATGTACGGTTCACATCTGTTATGAACAGATTCCAAAAAGTAAATTGGTACCTTGATAATAAAGAAAAAAGATTTATTATGTGCAAATAGGTGCATTTTTAATGAGTATATTTGCTCCCTGATTTTTTAAATTTAATTTAATTTTTTTTTGTGAAGAGAATTTGCTCCCTGACTTGAGATTAAACAATAGCAGCTCCTTTGTTTTGTTATATTAAAGCAATAATGAGTTTTCTGTAATATAGCCTTGTATTAATTACGTAGAATGTACGTATACAGGATGCACCACACTGCCTTGTAGCCACTGGAAAGTGGACTAGATAGAGATCAAGATACTCCAACTGTAGCTTCCTCAAGCTGTTCCAGAGCTGCCCTCAGAGATGTATAGAAAGAGAAAGACAAGTGGTCAATGAGATTAAACAATACAAGCATACAAAGATTGCAAAATATATCTAGATTTGCAGGTTATTATATCTAGACACTTGCCCATATAAGTTGTATTGAAAGGCACTGGCTGCGTCTTGTTCCATATATACATATATTTTTCTTAATGAACATTCCAGCCGAAATGATCATGTTTAATTTTGCTTCATAGCTGCATCCTTCCAATTTATGAAAATACTATTCCGTGTCACCTTGCGACGACCATTTTACTTCATTTGAAAGTAACTTGAAATTGAAACTTGCAACATCGGGTTCTCCTCCAAGAATAGGGAGTATGAAGAGTGGAAACAAGACAAAGTAGAAGACGGAACCGGAAAATGAAACAACTACTGCTGGAATGCAAGTTTACAACTCAAGCGAAGAGGATTAACATAGAAATCAGATAAAGAAGGTTGCTAAAAAATACTTGTATAGAAGCAGACTGGAATTTGTTGGTTAAGTTCCTGGTTAGTTGAAAGGGACATTTTAAGGCCATGATAGACTGATCAATTTGATGATATCTTGTTTCTTCCGTCGTCAGTACTCACTATGCAAGCACCATTGAAGCAGGAAAACAAAATACATGGAAGCGAAGATTGACAAGTTGAAACAAGTGAGAAGGGGAATCTGGGTAAAAGCAGGAAAAGAAAGCTGATTTCATTCCTACTTGTATTTAAAGTCCACATGAAATTCGAGAAAGTTTCTTTTATAGCAACCTTAGGCAAATCACAACCATACAGTCCATACACTTCTACCTATATAACACTTGATTCTTGTCTACGTGTTGATTTCATACATCTCGTGTAGTACAGACTCACTCAATCTAGTTGAGCTCTGCACGAGACTTATAGAATGAAGGAACATCCAATATGTCCCCCGCAATTTACTTTCTAAAGAAATACAGGATCCACCGTCACTATCTCATTTCTTGGCATATTATTTAACAAGATCGGATTGACCAGTATTGCACACACGCAGACCCAGTTCAATAAAATATACAATAACCATCTCATGTTGGAAGTGTTTCTTTCTAGATATTTTACATACGCAAATGCCTCATTAAATTGCTGGAGCTAAATAATCAAGCAGCCCAATGAAAAAATTGGCAGCAAATTAAATTAAATTTAAAACTAAAATATGAAAAGAAAAATCAATCGGAATGAACAGAGAGATATCGAACTTTAACTCCACTAGGGCGTTTTCCCTCCATAGCGTCCTTCTTGTTGCGGCAATCAGCACAAAGAAAGGGGCCCTGCCAAGGTTTGGAGCTAGTCGAGAAAATAGACCCCGCGTGAACTGAGATGCCTTCACTCGGTGCAAGGTCCACCTGGCAGATTGTGCATGTGAAAAGCCCAGATGTTGTACGCGTAGATGCTGACGTATCATTCCCTAGTCTGAGAATTCATTGGTGAATAAGCAATAAAAACAAATCAGTTTTGAAATAGATGCATCAATGGAATTTACAGGATGTTAATTCATCTGTGACACACCCAATTGCATTGTATTAGAGAAGTTCTAAATGTGTTCATGTACACGTAATATATATAGTCATTAAATTTTAAAATAAACATAAAAAGTCTTTAAAAACAAGTAGAGAGAATTAGATCATGGATATAAAATAGGTGGTAAAATATCTCAATGAGAGATGCGAGGAAGACACTAAGGAGAAAGGTCTCTCCCATGGCGAAAAAGAAACAAATAATATAAACCAATTAATATAATATAAATTTCCTTTATCATGATGCTCCAACTTTGTTCCTCTCATTACTTCTTTCACTTAACTATATCACTCATGTCCTTGAGATACCAAGATACATAGATAACATTTCTGCCCATTTGCAATTTTTTAATCTTCTGAGGCTTTTGATGACGAAGAAGACAAAAGTTTACATTTGAAACATGATTTTTTTTGGCCAAGAAGAAGCACCAGATCATGTACACATGCTTTATAAGACTACAACCTAGTCATAAAGACATTACTAATTTCAAGACATGAAATTCGACGAAGACTACTAGATCCGAAGAAAATAGAGAACAAAGGAAGAAATGGACGTCCTTTAAAGAAAGACAGAATAATCTAAAGGAGCTAAAGATTATGAACACAAAGGTCTATCTCCATTAACATGAACATGTCCCCGAGCCTATGATATTGAAGTGTTAGAAATATTCGAAGCCAAGACTTGCCATGGTCCAACGAGATTCTGGAAATGTTGACAGTCAAACTCAATTGGAAAGTACTCTACAAAATATCTAAGCCTGGAAGACTGCATTATTTCTTATCAAAAGCTTCTCTGTATTTCTTTGGCAAGTTGTATCTGGAGGTATTGTCTACAAGTAATTTACACGTGCAATGCACGTCTTAATAAATATATATTTTTTAAGGTAAAAATTTTGACTTAGTCTGGCCTCGAACCTGAGACTTTTTCTGTATTAGTTATGCACGGACAATGTACGTCTTAATATTTTTTTAAATAAAAACTCTGACATAGTGAGGACTCAACCCTGAAACCTCCTTCATATTAGTTATGTATGTGCGTTACATGCGTTGATTGATTGACAAATGGCACTAAGGCTGGCCTTCTCCCATTATAATATTAGAGATTAGAGATTTTTTTTATAAAAAAGAAATGAGAGATCATGTCAACCAAAAGAAGTGGAGAGGTTGAGTATTATTAGTGAAAAAACAGCTAGAGGAAGTTAAAAGTTGTAAGTTGTAACCCTTGGAAGAAATTGCATAGGCATAATGTTTCGTGGTGTTGGAGTGTTGTGTGGGTGGATGGGGGTGGGAGTGGGGTGGGCATTCAATTTCAAATTCTCTGTGAATATTGCACTTGCACCATAAGATGCCTTTATTTTGAAAATATGTATTATTGTTTTATCAAAAGTGTTTTTTTATCTGGCTGACACTGCTTACCTCCAAGTTTATGAGACATAGCACTAATGCAACAATTATATTGAGTCGTCAACAAAAATAATAATAATAAAGGTAAGCATATAAACCAACTGTTGGAATTGATGTGGAA
Source organism: Hemerocallis citrina (assembly GCA_017893485.1). Taxonomy (NCBI): domain Eukaryota; kingdom Viridiplantae; phylum Streptophyta; class Magnoliopsida; order Asparagales; family Asphodelaceae; genus Hemerocallis; species Hemerocallis citrina. The sequence continues at coordinate 51,248 of JACEHZ010000177.1, forward strand.
AGGAATAAGTTATAATTTAGAACGCATAGGCTTAAACCAATTTTGCTAAGGCCGTAAGGTGGATGTACTGCATCAGCCAGTATGGACATGACAGTTGATACACACTGATACTAGAGAAACTCAACAACTTAACTAAAAAAATTTGACACCCTCCATTTTGAAGTAATAAAATTAAGATCAAGATTCTAGGTTTCTCTACCTCATGATGTAAACAACTAAACTTACACATGCAAATGAAAACTCCTTGGAATACTGCAGTTGTTGCAAGAGAGAGCAAAAGGAAAGAGAAGAAGAGAGACAGTGGTCAAAATAGAGAGAAGTGTCTTATACAAGGGCCAGGAAGGAAAACAATATAAAAGGTAGCCATTAGATTAAATTTGATGTTCTAGATTTCTGAAAAATATCACATCAAGAAATCACACATGCACACACATTTCCCTTATTTATTTATAAAATTTTAAAATTCATTCTAATAATTTTAAAGAAAAACAATTATAAAGTATAGCTACAAAAAAATTGATACTATGGGAAAATATTGCCAAAATTTCCGATATTGGCGACACAAATATAGTAGGCCCATACAACATCCAATACAGAGTTTGGGGTCAACGTTAAGGTTGATTTGGGTTCAGTAAACGGGCATTCTTAATTGCAATCAATCTTTCAAATTTCAATCCAGCCAGACAATGAGGGTTCAGTTTTATATCTAGAAACGTCCAAAACATAATTATGGTTAGGGTTAAAGTTTTGATACCATTCAAAAAAATATTTCACATAGAAAAAACCAGACAACTATGGTGAAGACTCAATGCAGAAACATCTTGCGTGCCTATAGCTAATATGCACAATGAGCGATCAGAGCACTGACCTTTCTGAAAGCATTGCTGAACCTTCCTCAAATAGTTCTTCTACTATACCCACAGAAGATAGTTTTTTTGCCAGTTTGCTTGCAGAGTCTTTGGATTTTTGCCTGAAGAATACCTTGAATTTACTTATCTTTTTCGGTGGAGACGGAGGTGGTATTACCGAATGATCAGGCGGGATAATGTCCACAACAATGCAGGTTGTGTCATCTTTCAGCCCTCTTGTCCTCAATGCTTCCTAAGTGGTGATCAAATAAGCTTAAATGAGGATGTTTTACCATATAACAAGTTGTGTACTCAAGACCCCTATCAATGTTATAGGATAATTGTTGCTTCCAGACAAATATATAAAATGAGGAGGTACTGGGTGTGTATCACCTTTACAACTTGTATAGCAGCAAGCTCCGCAGGTAGCCCACGGCATGACTTTGCAGCCATCTCAGAAGATAGGGCATCCCAGATACCATCTGAAGCAATTATCAACCTTCCCCCGGCATTTGATAGCTGGCATTACAATGCCCATTATCAGAACAATTTAAATGGAAAGATTAGAGAATAAGAAACTCCACATTAAACAAACTACTGAGTATTCCATCCATTTTTTAAAAATCAGACAAGAATGATACCTTCACTTGCTTCACATAAGGTACTGGAACTATAAACTCTCCGACATCCATATCTCCTATTGACCTGGATAGGCATAGTCCTCCAGGCCAACAACGGAGTGGACCTATCTGCAAAAAAAAAGAAACATTCTTTAAAATAAAATAAAATAAATAGTTGATACAATTAATTTATCAAGTTTTACAAGCAAAATTTCAATATAAACCAACAAATGTGAAAATTTCTTGCTCCAAAGTACACTCAAAGAAAAACCCACCTCAGCACCACCTACAATACTGAGCCTCCCTACCTCACCTCCACTTGCTGTCACGCGTTCTCTCCTGATCACAATATAGCATGAAATTCATCAAGTAATAATAATGAAGTGAAGCTAAACATGATGGTATGTCGACGGAAGACACTTACTCTTCAGCATTCTCTTCAAGCCTATGATCGACAGTCAAGAGTGAAACATCTCCACCTTGGGAATCCAAAATGCAGCGTGAATCGCCAACGGAGGCAACAGTGACCGTCCACCGATCAACTATCACAAAAGTCACTGTGGTCCCAGAAGTTTCTCCTACAAACATTGTCAATAGAAAGTACATATACATTTTAGTTCAAGGCAAGTAAACTAGGAAAATTAATCTTCATGGAAAGAAAAATACCTTTCCGTTGAAATTCTTGATCGGTCTTCACAAACCCAGCAACCAAAGCTCGAGGAAGAGCTTGAAGCCACTCTTCCCTGTTTAGACCACGAGGCAGGGCACCTAATACATGGTTTAACAAGTGTTCCCGTGTAAATATCGCTGCAGCATTCCCATTGTGTCCATCAAACACCTGAAATATCTTGCTTCATCAAATGACTTTATACCATCTAAAGCTTCTTAAAAGAAGAAATACTACAATACACACTTCCTCACCCACGCTATTGTCTCGTTCATTTTAAACTTTATTCCAAAAAATTAAACTCTAAAGTGACGTGTGTTTTCTTTCTTTCGAGGAGCATACAATGATAACCAACAAGATGATACATAAAAATGAATTCAAAACAAAGCTATTTGTGAGCACCATGAAACTAAATTACAGAGCGAATTTAGAGTCAGCAAGTAAGGCTTGGTTTGGCAGTGCTTTTGGAGGGCCCAAAAAACACTGTTTTTGTCTCTGAAAGCATTTTTTTTTTGAAAAGAATGATAGAGCCAAAAAGCTCCAGCCCAATATATAATTAATAAAAGGTCGCACAATAAACGTCAAAAAAATGAAGCAACTCAACAAAACTCATCTATACAAACTAAAGGAAATCCAACAATCAAAAGAAAACATTGCCCAACAGCTGAAGAGGTAAAACCTATCAGCTGATCCACCAAACGCCGCAAAGAAGTTAATCAGGAACGAGTCAGCCCCTCGACCAACCACAACCGCAACAAACAGCAGCAACACCCAAGAGGGATGGGCGAAAGGACTGACACGAGTCAGCCCCTCGGAAAGAACTTTTAGACTCAAAATATTTGTCCAGTAAACTTAATGAAGGCTCTTTTTGGTACGGTGAACGAAATGTGTTTTCAAAATGTGTGAACGATATGTGTTTTCACTGAAAAGTGTTATTACTAAAAATGTTGTCGGAAAGAAGAATGTTTTACTTCGAAATTTTCCTAGCGAGTAAAAAATACTTTTTGAAAAGCTCGACACACCACTTTAATATTTTAAGAAAAACGCTAAAAAAACAGTTTTGGGAAAAATACATTTGGTTGGACACACTTTTAATTAAATTTGTCAAACACCTACTTTGAGCCTTAAAGAGCTTTTACACTGAAAAGCATCCTCCAAAAGCAATGCCAACCAGAGCCTAAAAGTAATTTTAGCCAAGAACAGTTCCCAAAAATGGTAGGTGCTTTCAGCTTTTCCAAAAAGTGCTTTTACACCCTAAACTTTTATGTTCCCAACAATACTAAACAAAGCCAGAGCGAAAAACACAAGAAGAATGCAAGATGCAATTTACAAGAAGAACAACAGCTAGAACATAAACTGAGTGATAAATTTGTACAAAATAGATTAAAAATTTTCAATGAAAAATTGTTAGCACTTAGTTCTTGCTACTTATTTGCTAATAGAATCATGTTATCATAAAAAAATAATCAAACTACTGAAGCTAAAATTAATCTAAACCGCGGCCCAATCAATCCACACGGACCACACCAAAATCAAGAACTCAAAAAGAAGAAAATAAATTCAACACACCGCGAAGACTGAGAAGGTAGAGGACGGATTCCCACTAACTCGCTGGCAATGGCTCTTAACAAGGAAGTAATCCTCCCCCTTCTTCGACTGAATTGCAGTACCAAACCGAATGCTCGGCTTCCCCATCTTCTCCGACTTGAGCTCTCGGCTTATCAGCGCCGCCAAAGGCACCATCCTTCTTCCATCTCCCGCCATCGCGAAATACCAGGATCAGTTACCTCGAGATTCACGCTTGGTCTCTCTACCGTCGGCGCATTTGAAACGGTGGAGATTTCGAGGTGTTGGCAGCTCAGATCTGAAAGGAGAGGAAGCAGAGAAAGAGAGAGAGAGAGAGAAGAACGCGGAATTAGTTGGTGCATGACAGCCCTCATAATTTTAGTACTAGTATTTTATTTATGTACTTATTTGGGGATACAAAATAAGAGGAAGAATCTTAGTAAAAATAAATTGACTATTTAAACAAGAAGGGACGGAAGACTACCAAAATTGGACTTATTAATGTTTTGATTGCAAGATTTGTGTTAAAATATGGAAACACCGGCGTCAAAGTAGAGAAATTTTTACGTGATTGAACACGTGTCAATTTTAAGGGAGAAATTGGCAGGGAAAAACAAATTCAGCATCATACATCGTGAAAAGTAGACATATATAATGGAATAAGTTTTGTAAGTTTTTATCTAGGTGGTGCGACACTTAAAGAAAAAAATAGTATACATATTTGTAATCCTCAAAATATCATATATTAATATCAAATGTTATAAATTATTATAATCACTAAATATCCATTTTCTTTAGCAATAAAATCCTTCGAGGTTTTATATTGACTTCAGTCTTTCTCAGATTTGGGTTGTTTCAGATAACAGTCTTCAAAATACTATCGAAGCAGAAAGTACGGTATCAATATTTTTATTATTAAGTATACAACAATTATATACAATAAATACAAAGTACATGTATATTAATTTTCTTAAGGGTTTTTAACATATATGTCCCTAATAAATATGTGAATATCATGTATGCCCCTCACAAATATGTGTTTTCATATTTGTCCCTAAGAATATATACCACATCTCTTAATTACCCTCTAGTTAAAAAAACTTCAAAACGATGGAAAATCTTAAGTTTTTTTAATGGACTTGATGAAAAATAACTGAAATATTCTCTTCTCTACCATTCAAACTATATATTCTTCATCCTTGTAAATTCGGGCAATTGTTAATCTAACCGAGACTCATTAACTTTTCTAAAAATTTCTTTATTTTTTTAAGAAATTGACAAACTAACAGTGCATCTTTGAAAACTACATATTCTTCCTTACGCTACTTCTCCAAAATTGCCATCAATCTTGTTTTTAATGATAGATAATAAACTTTCTCATTTATTTTCCTTAAAACTCTTAAATCTTTTATAATTTGATTGTATAATCTGATCTTTTAATTTGATTTCTATTTGTCTTGTAAGGGTAAAATTATAGTTCGCTTAGCGATATCTAACATAGGGGTAAATATGAAATTTAGTCCAAACTGTTAGAGGTACATACGAAAATATATATTTGTGAGGGATATATATGATATTATCATATTTGTTAGGGGTATACATGTTAAAAACCCTTTTCTTAATAATCATTTTGAGTACATGATCTTTTACCCTTATTTTTTGGATTTAGGCAGATGCATCCTTTGTTTTGGAAAATTAAGATACTTCAATAATAATAATAATATCTAATTCTCTACCTAATTTCAAAAGAAAGTTACTTAAAATTAATTAAATATATATATGAAACTATGTTATACTTAATTTGTTAGTTTTCAAGAAAGATTGAAGCCATTGTTATATCATCTCCTAAATTTCTCTATTATCTCATTCTTGCTAACATGGAACTAAATTGGATAAGTAGATTTCAAAAAGTGTTTGCAAAATTAATTTCAATTTAGTTGGATATTGGATAGCATCAATATCTACTTATGTAACATTAATTTTCTTACTTGTGACCCATTGTAGGATTTTCTGAATCAATATAGAGACCATAAAACACGCTACTTCATATATTGGATGGTATGTAGGGGAACATATACTTTGGAATGATTAAATCTAATTAATCTACTCCAAATTAAGATATTGTTATACTTGAGTGGATTGAGAAATCAATGTCTTAATTTTGTGCAGGCAGATAGATACCAAAGCACAGGGTGTTATGATCTCAAGTGTCCAGGATTTGTGCAAACCAACAATCATATGACAATTAATTTTGTGGTCGGACCATCATCTACTTATGGAGGGGCTCAAAAATTTTCATATTGCAACGCGAAATTATTATTTTCTCCACACATAAAAGAGAACAATCCGGACCATACCCATCAAAATTCACAAATTTTGCATAACCCATACCAATTTGTATATGAAACATAGACTATACATCAAGTAAATGCATATTAAATTGTAAGGAGAAGACGAAGAGAAGAAGAGTAGAATACCTTTTGATGGAGAGGAAGAACCGAAAGAGATTAGGGATTTAAGGTTTCAATTAGGGTTAGGGTTAGGTTTAGGGTTTTGATGGAATCATGGAGAGGAAGAGCCGTCAGAGCTTCAGAGGAGAAGTAGTTACGATCTGAGACTCGGAGGTGGTCGAGGAGTTGGCAGAGAAGTTGAGGAATTTGGTCGTCGTTGGGTTGGGTCACTTGATCCGTCGATTGACAAAAGAAAATAGAGAAGAGAAAGAGGGTCTGGAACGGGAAGAGAAAGAGGAAGAGAAAGAGTAAATGGGTTGGGAACTTTACACATAAACCCTTAATAAATTTATTTTTATCAAATATATATATAGTGAATTTTTTTTAAATCCCAGGGGGCACAGCTGCACCCCCTCGGCCCAATACAGCTACGCCCCTGTATGTAAGTATGTTATCGACATTTCTCTCTATTTCATTAATAACCATTAATCTCTACTACTATAGTGGGAGAGGGCATAAGGAAGTGTTCTTTTTCTCCTCTTATAAGAGAAGAGTTTTTTTAGCCTTCTTTTTTTACCTCTTATAAGTGATTTTTTCCAAAATCTCTTATAAGTCTAAAAGACTTCTAGTAGCCTCTTTCAAATTCTTATAAGACTTCTATCACTTAAAAAGTCTATATTACCCCCAAAGTCTATATTATAATTGTTAGAAATGGAAGTATAGAAAATATTCATCTATACTTCAAGTTTATTTATCTCAATACACATTCATCTTGTCCTCATGAAATGGAAGTATAGAAAACATCAACATCATAAGCAAACAAACATATGGGACAGTTGTTCAACTCTGAAGACACAGATCATATATAACTCTGGAGACACAAATCATATACAAAATGGTACAAAGTCGTGAAAAGCAGGAAAATTATGAGGACCGAGGACTCTCCCTTAAACTTGAGCTGCTATGTATTGGAAGAACTCAGACACAACAATGATAATGAGGATTCTCCCTTAAACTCAGAGAAAATCTTAAATCCCTAAAAAGCCATCAACTTAACTATAAGCTCCTTGCTCCAGTTAAATAGTTACAGGAGATGCAATTAAAAGAGTACCACTCAATGCATATAAATTCCAACCATCCTCTCCGCAAACCTCCAACCAAGTATCATCCAAATTCCAGTATGCACCGAATGCCAGGATTCTTCCTACTGATTGCTATACAAAAAAATCTGACCTTCACCACTCAATACCCACAAACCAGTTTATACTTTGGGTAAACTTGCCATTAAACTAGTTTATATATTAGTAATTTGAAATTATCTTTTCTTGTCCTTCATCTCACTATTTTTATACTTTGGGCTAATATAGACTTTGGGGTAATATAGGCTCTTGTAAGAGGTGAAAAAAGAACAGAAATCTCTTATAAGAGATTCTTATAAAAGGTTATTTTTATATAAAAAGAACACCTCAAAAAGAGGCTCTTACAAGAGGCTTTTACTGTAAATCTCTTATAATTTGTCCATATTCCAACCCATGCAACACACGTTTAATTAAACTATACAATATAAACCAATAAAATACGTACAGTACACGTTCAAATTTATTGCCCTTTCTCTGTCTCTCAAAAAAACCAAAAACCCTACCCTCTTCATCTCCCTCTCTCTCTGCACCTGCCCGTGGGAGAAGGATCATGAACAGTGAATATCAGTCTATTATTTTATGTGTTCCGTACGTGCTTCTTCCATTATAATATAGATAAATAGAATATAAAAAAATATTGTTCAGACATTGCACGTGTATTTACTATTCCCATAATTGGAAATTTAGAAATAGGAAAAATGACTTCTGCTGTAGTTGTTTAGAGTGAATTTTTGGGTACTTTTTTAAAAAAATGGACGGACACATGATCATATTTCGTCCCACCCAATTTTCATTTTTTTTAGTATATATGAAGAAGCATTAAATAAAGGTTTGAGAAAAAAAAAAAACAAAGCATGAAGAGCTAGGATAGAAGATATGTCTTTCTTGAAGAAAGGGTGGGGGATTCTCGAATGGAGAAGGATTTCTTATTTCGTCCGGTAGCTTTTTTTTTATAAAAAAATTTAAATTACAACAAATCTTCTCTCGTAATTTATAAGTGTGATGCACACACAAATATATAAATTAGTTCTACATATGCATTGTACGTATTTATTGAGTTACAATCCACATGTTTATTTAATTACAAATAAAATTTGCTTGATGACAAACTCTCCAATTAAAATAGTAGAGTTTATTTTTCTATTACTTATCTCTAATATTATAATGGGAGAAGGACTTATTGTCATTTGTAAATCTACTAACATGTGCATTGTACGTACAAAACTAATATGAAGGATGTCTCAGGTTCGAGTCCTCGTTACGTCAGATTTTTTAATTTAATTTTAAAAAAAAAATATTAAATGTATATCAAACGTGTAAATTACTATCTATCTATATATATCTATAATATAATATATAATAACTATTACAATGGAAGAGTTGGAGTTGTAAATCTACCTATTTACGTGCAACGCACATGCAACTCCAACTCTCTCATTATACTCTTCACATTTACTTTTAGAAATATATAATCCTATTTATTAAGACATGTATTGCACGTGTAAATCAAAATTTTTGCTTTATTTTTTTTAAAAAAATAATACGTGCATTACACGTGTATATTACTAGTCTTCAATAATTGCAAAACTAGGAGAAAAGTACTCCATCTATATTTCGAAATGAAAGTCATTTAATTCATAAAGACCTAGATTAACTTTAATATCTCTTTTGCACATCAGCGGAGAGACTTACAACTTCAAGTAGACCACACCAACATTTACAATTTCTCTTTTAATTGGATATATTAATTAACTTGTAAATAGTATGCTTTTGAAAATTTCCTCTTATTTGATTGTTATATTTATTTTTCTAAAGTTGAGCTCTTAGGATAGAATTAGTAATTTGATTATGGATATGGGTCAGATGACGTGGCCCCTCCTGGGCCACAGGATCCCCTCAAAGAGCGTTCACCGCCGGATCATCCGGGTCTGCCACGTCAGCCTGGAAACCACCCCGGCCTCCATCACATCAGTCCTAAACCACCCCGAGCCCTAGCAACGTCAGCCCTATACCGCTTGGGATTCTGCCACGCCAGGCCCACGGGCAATTGGGTCCAGACCCGGCCCCAAACGGGTCCAGACCCGGTTGGCTTCTTCTATAAATACCAGACCCTCTATCCCTTCCAAATGTAATCAATCTTTCTTCTCTCAAACCCTAGTTACTGTTACTCTCTCTCAGTAGCTGACTAGATCGTCAGAGAGTCTGCCACCGGGACCAACCCCGGTATTTCTAGACCGAGTGCTGGTACACGAGACCATCGGATCCGAGCCTCCAGATCCGAGCCGAACATCCGATCTCCACCTCGCTCCCACCTCTACTCCTGAACCGTACCCTTGGCTGAGGGTCGGGGCCACCGTCCGCACCGAAGCTTCCGCAAAAATACAAATCGAAAAGAACTCACACCTGGTGCATCCACACCCCCCAAAAACAAACCGCATCAGGATGGCGCCGTCTGTGGGAAGGATTTAGTGCAGACGCCGGCCCAAGCTTAGCCATCAACGGTATCCCGTCAATCCGAGCTCACATGGCACCTAAGGCCAGGAGAGTTGTCACCTCTGCGCGTCGCCAGGACGTCCCTCCTCAGGACGTCCCCACCGACGCTTATGGATCCAACAATCCGGGGATCAACCGCGGGCACCAGTCGGGTGCCTCCCTTTTGGTCATACCCGACCTACGCGGGGTCATCCAGAATCGACAAGCAAGCCGAACTAGGGGAGGGGCCGCTTCCAACTCGGTTTCGAACCATCCCAGACCTTCGCCCCAAGGGCTGGAGCTAGAACTCAGCCGCATCGGCCGGAGGCCACCGGCCCAACGTAACCAGGCTGAACGAGCTCCGGTCACCCACCAGGAGTTCCAAGACTTTCGGAAAGAGGTCATGGAGGCTATCCGAGGGACCACCGTCGACGAGATGGTCTGCCACTCTCACTTGCGTTCGGATGTCGAGGCCAGTGCGTCCAGCGGCCCGACACTCCAGCCGGAGTATGACGATGACATCTTGAAACGCCTCTAAGAAATGGAAGACCGCCTCAACCACTTCGGTGACGGTGGCCCGAGGCCAACCCAGGGCCACAGGCCCACCCGACCTCCTTTTTCCACCGCCATCTTGCAGGCAGAAATACCCCGAAATTTTTGCCCACCACAATTTGAGACTTATGACGGCGAGGGTAATCCTGCTGATCACATGGAGGGATTCAAGACCCTCATGATGATTCACAGCGCATCGGATCCCCTCCTGTGCCGCGCCTTCCCTGTCACCCTCCGGGGTCCGGCTCGGGAATGGTTCTCCAAGCTCACCCACTTCGACTCTTTTGACCAACTGGAGGGCAATTTCCTCGCTCACTTCGTGACCAGTAGAAAGGTCGAGAATTCGAGCGCGACCCTGCTGGGCCTCCGACAGAAGGAAGGGGAGTCGCTCCTGCTGTTCGTCCGAAGGTTCACCACTGAGGTGAGGTCAGTTTCCTCCCTCGACCCAGGGGTTGCCTTGGCAGCATTCTGGCACAATGTCCAGCACTGTCAGCTGAAGGCATCCCTGGCAAAGAAGCCTCCAATCGATTTCCCTGACCTCCTTAATCAGGTCGAAAAGTATATCCGGGCCGAGGAGGCCCCGAATCCAGAGGACTCCAAAGAAATTCCCAGAAAGGGGAAACGCAAGGCCGACGAGGCGGAGCCAGCAAAGAAGGTCCCAAAAGACGGGGGCATCACGAAAAGGGTCCCTCCGGTCCTCCGCTTCGAGAGGTGCACTCTGCTGACACATAACGTATCAACTATCCTCTTAGCAATCAAAGACAGGGACCGCGTGCAATTCCCTCCTCGACCGACCAACAACAAGAAGAAGAAGGATCAGCGGTTCTACTACCGCTTCCACCGGGACAACGAGCACAACACGGACCATTGCCGTGCCCTGAAGGACGAGATCGAGGCTCTCATCCAACGAGGGTACCTCCAGGAGTTCAAACAGGAAGACGCTTAGGACCAGAGGGACACGAGGAACAGGAGGCCTTCCCCTCCTCCTCGAGCACTCAGACAGCGTCCCGAGCAGGACCCCGAGCCTGAAGAACCCGAGGGTCAAGCCATTTTGCATTGCATCCATGGAGGGCCCATGGGAGGGGAGTCCAACACTTCCCGCAAGGCATTCGTCCAAGGGGTTAACACCATCCAGGGCCCCCTCTCCACCCAGGTCTAGCAACTCCCTGTCTCCTCCTCAGGGGAAGACCTGGAGGGAGTTTGGCTCCCGCACTGCGATGCGCTCGTCATCAGTCTCAGCATGGCAAACTTTGAGGCCCGCCGCATCCTCGTGGACAACGAGAGCTCAGTAAACATCCTCTTCCTAGAGGTATTCGAGAACCTGAAGCTCTCTCGGAATAAGCTGAAGCCAGCCGGGTACACATTGCACGGGTTCTCCGGCATCCCAGTGCCAATTGAGGGGATCGTGACCTTAGACATCACCGCTGGTACGACCCCTCACAGGCAAACCGAGTCAATGGACTTCATGGTTGTAAACATCAAGGTAGCCTACAATGCCATCCTCAGCCATCCCGGGCTCTGCTGCCTCCAGGTGGTTCCCTCGGCCTACCACCAAAAGCTGAAATTTCCTACCAAGTCAGGTATCGGAGTTGTCCGATGGAACCAAGAAGCGGCACGATCGTGCTATATGACGGCAATCGGGGGTGGTGTATTCCCCCTGGATGCCGTCGAGCTGCAGCCCGAAAGAACCCAGCCAGAACCTGAGCCGGCGGACGAGTTAGAAGAAGTCTCGTTCGAGATAGGGGACGCGTCAAAGTGTTTCCGAGTGAGCTGCTCCCTCGCTCCCAACCTTAAATCTGCCCTGATCAACTGTATTCGCCGCAATGTCGACTTCTTCACCTGGAAGCCCTCCGATATGCCCGGTATCTCTGAGGACCTGATCATGCACAAACTCAGCATGACCCCCGGCTCGAAGCCGATCGTTCAGAAGCAACGTAAGTTCGTCCCGGAGCGGCAGCAGGCGGTGAAAGCAGAGGTGGACAAACTCTTGTCCGCTCGTTTCATACAGGAGGTCAGCTACCCTGAGTGGCTAGCGAACGTCATGATTGTCAAAAAGGCGAGCGGGGGCTGGAGGATCTACATAGACTTCACCGACCTCAACAAGGCATGCCCCAAAGACCTGTTCTCTCTCCCCAGCATCAATGCTCTGATCGACGCTGCATCGGGTCACAAGCTCCTTTCTTTCATGGACGCCTTCTCAGGCTACAACCAGATTCGAATGTTCCCTCCCGACATAGCCAAGACATCCTTTGTTACGGACCAAGGTCTTTATTGCTACCGGTTCATGCCCTTCGGGCTGAAGAACGCATGCGCTACTTATCAGAGGCTCGTTAATTGAATCTTCCAGGATCAAATTGGGCGCAACATGGAGGTGTACGTCGATGACATGCTCGTCAAGAGCCAGCAGGGACAGGATCACGTCACCGACCTGGAAGAGGCCTTTGGGGTCCTTCAGACCCACAATATGAGACTCAATCCGGCGAAGTGTGCATTCGGCGTCTCCTCGGGAGAATTTCTCGGGTTCATCGTCAACCAGCGCGGCATCGAGGTAAATACCGAAAAAATCCAGGCCATAATAGACTTGCCCCCCCCCCCAGAAATATCAAAGAAGTCCAGAGGCTTATGAGAAGGCTGGCAGCCATCGGTCGTTTCCTCTCCAAGTTTGGAGAGAAGTCTTTCCCATTCTTCAAGGCTCTGTACGGAACAGGAGGTTTTGAATAGGGCACTCAGCAGCAGGAGGCATTTAACTAATTGAAAGAATACCTCGCCAACCCTCCTCTCCTCCATAAGCCCAAACCAGGGGAGCCCCTCTGGCTTTACCTTTCGGCTTCGAAAAACGTACTCAGCGTTGTCCTCATTCGAGAAGAGGACGGAGTCCAAAAGCCTCTGTACTATGTGAGCAAGGTTCTGCTCGCCGCTGAGACTAGATATTCTAGAATGGAGAAAGTAGCATACACCTTGGTCATGGCCACGCAAAAGCTCTGTCCCTATTTTTAGGTGCATTCGGTTCAGGTACTCACCAACCAGCCTCTGAAGGCTATGCTCTACAAGCCCGAGAGCTCCGGACGATTGGTCAAATGGTCGATCAAACTCAGTCAGTATGACATCGGCTATCAGCCAAGGACGGCCATCAAAGGGCAGGCCCTCAACGAGTTCATCACAGAATGCACCATCTTCGAGCAACCCGAAAGTAAGGAGGCCGACCAGACATGGAAAGTTTACGTCAATGGTTCCTCCTGCGAAGCAGGGAGTGGCGCAGTATCATTCTGCAGGGTCCTGACGGTTTCCTCCTTCAATATTGCCCCTGCCTCAACTTTCTGGCCTCTAACAACGAGGCTGAGTATGAGGCCATGATTGCCGGGCTCACCCTGGCGCGTCAAGTCGGTGCCAGACAGATCAGCGCCTTCAGCAACTCTTAGCTCGTGGTCAACCAGATCACTGGAGAGTACGAGGCCCGTGACGATCGGATGATCATGTACCTGGCCGTGGTCCAACGGCTACTGACATCCTTCGACGAGTCGGCAGTCTTAAGGATCCCCAGGGAGTAGAATGCCCAGGCCAACGCCCTTTCAAAGTTAGCTTCCTCATCCTTCGAAGGCCTCGATCGCACCGTCCTGATCGAAGTACTCCTAAAGCCAAGTACTGACTTCCCCAAGACTCTCTGCATCGAAGACGGAGCTCAGCCTGACGATTGGACCACTCCAATCAAGAAGTTCCTAACCAAGGGAGAGCTCCCTGGAGACCATGCTGAAGCAAGACGGGTCAGGGTCCGTTCAGAAAGGTTCGCCATGATCAACGAGGCCCTTCTCAAAAGGTCATACACAACGATGGACGGAAGATCCTACCTCCGCTGCCTGACCCCCGACGAAGCGAAGTACGCTCTCAAGGAGCTGCATGAGGGGATCGGCGGATGCCATATGGGAAGCCGCTCGCTCCCGCGAAAGGCTTTGAATCACGGGTACTACTGGCCCACAATGCTATAAGACGCCCTCGCCCTGGTCAAGAAGTGTGGCTAGTGTCAATGGTTCTCCCCTGTAAAGAGGGCTCCGCAAGCGAACCTCCGTTCCCTGGCCAGTCCAACCCCCTTTGCGATGTGGGGGATGGATCTGGTAGGCTCATTTCCGAAGGCAACAGGCCAATGAAAGTTTTTTATAGTGGCAATCGACTACTTCACGAAGTGGATCGAGGCCGAGGCACTAGCCACGATCACCGAGCAGCAAACCCAACAGTTTTTCTGGAAACACATCGTCTGCCAGTTCAGGATCCCATATGTGCTTATTACAGACAATGGGACTCAATTCGCGGGTAAACATTTTCGAAGGTTCTACAAAGATCTCGGGATCCAGCAGTGTTTTTCTTTGGTGTGCCACCCGCAGTCAAACGGTCAGGCCGAGAACGCGAACCGCCAAATCCTTGACGGTCTCAAGAAACGACTCAATAACTCTTCTAAGGGGTTATGGGTCGATGAGCTACCGAGCGTTCTCTGGGCCCACCGAACGACAAAGAGAATCCCCACGGGAGAGTCACCTTTTAATCTGACATATAGCACGGAGGCCATCATTCCCCTGGAGATCGGGATCCCTTCGCCCCGGATCATGGCCTTCATTGAAGCAAGTAACTCGGCGCAGCTACGTGCCGACCTAGATCTCATTGACGAGGTCAGGGAGAAGTCAGCCATTCGAAGGAACACCTACCAGCAAAGGATCGAGATGTTCTATAATAAAAAGGTGCGTCTACCTACATCAAGCTCGGGGACCTCGTCCTTCGGAAGCTGGCGGTATCCATCCCCGGCCAAAAGAGGAAGCTGGCCCCAAACTGGGAAGGCCCATACAAGGTATCTGAGGTCGTACGCCCGGGCACGTACAGCCTAACTAACCCGATAGGCAAAGCTATCAAGAGGCCCTGGAACGCAGAGCACCTTATCAAATTCCTAGAAGGGGAGGGTTAGCCTCTACAGCTCATGTAAAATTATGAAAAATGTAATCGACACGTCATGCCTTGTTTTTGTAAGGCTCAAGTATGTTGTAAATATACCGACTTTCTTGTAACGAGTTTTCATTAAAAGCATGTCTCGGGCTCGGCATTCGGATGGTGCCGCGAGCCACAAAATCTTTCTTTACAGGCTTAGGGCTCGGCATTCGGATAGTACCGCGAGCCACAAAAAACTTCCCTTACAGACTTAGGCCTCGGCATTCGGATAGTGCCGCGAGCCACAAAAAGCTTCCCTTACAGGCTTATTCCTCGGCATTCGGATGGTACCGCGAGCCGCAAAAACTATGCCCTAGCCATCTTCCTGAGAACAAGTGTGGGGGCTCATCGTCGACCCCGAGCAAGGTCATGGCTTTCCTCAAAGCTACTCGACCGATACGCTCGGCGACGACCTTCAGCTACGCCCATTACCGGCTTTCTCCCCGGTGTGGGGGCTCGGTATCTGTCCCGAGCATGGTTTGGGCTTCTTCAGGCCCATCAACCTATGCGCACGGTGGTAACTGCCAGCTACACCTATACCGTCTTCCTAAGAACAATTGTAGGGACTCGTCGTCGACCCCGAGCAAGGCCGTGGTTTTCTCCAAAGCCACTCCACCGATACGCTCGGCGACGACCTTCAGCTACACCCATTACCAGCTTTCTCCCCGGTGTGGGGGCTCGGCATCTGCCCCGAGCATGGTTTGGGCTTCTTCAAGCCCATCAACCTATGCGCACGGTGGAAACCGCCAATTACACCCGTACCATCTTCCTGAGAACAAGTGTGGGGGCTCGTCGTCGACCCCGAGCAAGACCATGGCTTTCTTCAAAGCCACTCGACCAATACGCTCGGCGACAACCTTCAGCTATGCCTATTACCGGCTTTTTATACGGTGTAGGGGCTCCGCATCTACCCCTAGTATGGTTTAGGCTTCTTCAAACCCATCAACCTATGTGCACGGCGACAACCGCCAGCTACACCCGTACCGTCTACCTGAGAACAAGTGTAGGAGCTCGTCGTCGAACTTGAGCAAGGCCTTGGCTTTCTTCAAAGCCATGCAACCTTTACGCTCGGTGACTACCTTTAGCTACGCCCACTACTGGCTTACTCCATGGTGTGGGGGCTCGGCATCTGCCCCGAGCATGGTTCTGGCTTTTTCAAGACCATCAACCTATACACTCAGCGACAACTGCCAGCTACACCCTTGCCATCTCCCCCAGAGGAAGTGCGGAGGCTCGTCGTCGGCCCTGAGCAAGGCCGTGGCTTTTTTCAAAGCCACTCAACCGTTAAGCTCGGCGACGACCTTCAGCCACGCCCATCACTGGCTTTCTCCGTGGTGTGGGGGAACGGCATCTGCCCCGAGCATGGTTTGGACTTTTTTCAAGACCATCAACCTATGCGTCCGGCGGCAACCGCCAGCTACACACCCTTGCCATCTTCCTGAGCACAAGTGTGGGGGCTCGTCGTCGACCCCGAGCAAGGTCGTGGCTTTCTTCAAAACCACTCGACCGTCACGCTCGGCGATGACCTTCAACCACGAACATTTCAAAAAAGTTTTCATTAAGGTTTAGGGCGCTTGCCTTCGGCAAATGCCCCGAGCTTCGAGTCGTTGGTTGACTCTCCTCTCACCCGCGAGCAACTCGGGGTTTGCAGCTTTCAAAAGCCAAAACCCCAAATTGTTCGCAGGCGGTAAGGGAGCCACCGACCAAGGGCTCTCTCTGAGCCTCCGGACCAATTGATCGGCCCACCACTCACAAACGAAAATCCGGGGTTTATGGCCCTCAAGGCCAAAACCCCGAATTGTTCGAAGGTGATTGGTGTGCCACCAATCCGGAACCCTCGGGCTAAAGTTCTACTTCTAGGGTGCCCGCCTTCGGCAGGCACCCAAATCGTATGGCAGATAAGCCAATCCCAATTCCTGACAACCAACAAGGAGGGTATTGGGGTTATATAGCCCCCTAAGAAGCGCAGTTATTGTATTTGGGAAGCCCAAACGACGGAAGGCGAAACGTTGCCATTAATGCTTATCAGAAGGCGAAACGCCCCTAATTAGGCGTTGCCTGCCTAAAGTGACCATGTGGTCTTTCTCCCTCGGTGGCGACCCCTCGCAAGGCCGAGCCTGGCAACAATCCTTACTCAATGAAATTGTCAAGGTTAAAGAAGTCGGGAGTCTTTTTTTATTGTTACTCATCGCGCGCTCGTAATGACGGCACAAATACAATGAAAAGCTTACAGATCGCTCACACTCAGCTTAAAACTCAAATTCGGCACTTTTTTCAGGTCCCTTCTCACGCTCGACCGGCCCGACCAGGGAAGGCTCTCCCGCCACTGAGCTTTTGACATCATCAGGCTGGGCCCCCTCTAATAAAAAGGTCGGAGATGTCCTAGTACCAAATTGCTCGCTTCCTCGATCGAACCGGCGCCTAACACCAGCTTCAACCTACGGATCTCCAACTCTTTCTCAACAACGGCCTCACAAAGAAAAGACTTCGAAGCCGACCACCCACTCGAGGCATCCGATATCGACCAGTTCATCTCAATTACCCACCAGTCCCTGTCGGCTATGGCTTTCCTCAAACGAGCGACCTCCAAGACGAGCTCCCTAGACTTGTTCATGTAGTAATTCACTGCGACCACTCGATCCTGAGTCTGCTTTCGTTGGCAAGCCAGAGCTGACTCCATGGCCCCCGGTCCAGCTCGGACCAAGGAGGCCTCGGCGGAAATATGGTCGGCACCGAGGACCCCATGCATCTATCAAAAAGATGAGAAAAACAACAAGTCACAAAAGAGACTAAAAAAGTTCAAGTCATGGAGCATCGGCCAAAAAATTATCTTTCATTAAGTTCAAAATTTTTGTGCTACAAAAGGCGGTGGCCAATCCGCGCAGGGGGGGGGGGGTGGCACCTCTTCGTCAGCAGGGATGCCCCCGACCTCCTCTTGGCGAGGATCCCCCATCTCCTCGCCACCGGGGGTCCATGGATGATCGGGCTGCCAGTTATAGTGGAGGTGGTCGATCCACTTGTCCAGATAGATCAACCGGAAATGCTCCTTAGCCTTCACGTAGGTCTCGTCCTGCGCCAGGATCAAGGTATCCGCCATGGTGATCTCTGCCTCCTCCATGGCCTTCCGCACCTTCTCGGCTTTTTCCCGGGCCTTCTCCTTGAGGCGATCCACATCATTCTTATGGTAATCGACTATCGAGGCCATCTGGGCCTCGTGGATGGCCTCCATGCTTCGAGCCTCCTTTAGCTCATTCGTCACCTTGGTCAATTCGCGGACATACTTCTCCATGTTCCTCCTCTCGATGAGGACCTCCTTCTCCAAACACTTCTGAAAGTACTGTCCAAGAAGCATCGCCTGCCCGAGGAAGAAAAAGTTAGAAGAAATCCTAAGATCTATGGTCAAAGCAAGAGTGCAAGCACTCACCGAGAGCTGCGCCTGAGACCACCGCATAAAGGCCATCTCGGACGTCTGCACTACCAGAGCCATGCGATCTCACTCTGTGGCAAGGTTCCTGACCACCTCTATGCCCACGGGACCCTCAAGCAGGGAATTCCCCATGAGAACCCACCAATCAGGCGTGTGCGGCCTCAGTCCCTGTTGCCCAACCATCTGCTCGGCAGTGGGCCGATGGGGGGGGGGGGGGGGAAGCCTCTGCTCTGGGACCTCGAAAGCCTTCTTGCTACCAGAGCTCCCCCTACCTCCCTAGACGCCCTCGGCGTGTGGCGATGCTTCTTGGATCTCTTTGGGGACGGCTCCACGGCCTCCGAGGTCGGTCCCTTGCTGGATCCCATGCCCTGAGCAGCCGCCTTATCCTGCTTTGCCTTTTTCTCTTTCTCCGCCCTCCTCTGGGCAGCAACGGCCAACAAAGCCTGCCTATTGTCGAGCTGCTTGGCCGTAATCTCTAAAAAATAGAAGAAGAGTGGCTAACATTAACACGAAGGCAGAAAGATAGGAAAATTCAGAACAAAAACACAAGGAAATGAAGGAAAGAAAAAGGGGGAAGGGGGGATTTATAACAGAGAAAGAGACTTCTCAATTTTCAAAAAAAGATTTGGCCATTGGATCTTAATCATCAAGATCCAACAGCCACTAGGATCTAAAGTCGCTTCGATTCTTGCACACGTGACGTTAGCAGTTGACACAAAATTACCCAAATGCTCCTAGGCTTTTCCAACAAGTAAGGAGGGTCGATGCGCGGACGACACCGCGAGCTGCCAAAAAACCCCCAGACTTTTCCAACAAGTTAGGAAGGTCGGAGCTCGGATGGCATCGTGGGCCCCAAAATCCTCCTCTATTCAATAGGAGGCTCGGAGCTCGGATGGCACCGCGAGCCCCAAAATCCTCCCCTATTCAACAGGACGGTTGGATGTTACTGCGAGTCACAAAGGCTTCTATACCCTAAGCATTAAATGAAATGAAATCATTAGATTTCATTCGGCCGCCATTACCAATACACCATCCTACTGATGACTAACCACACATAAGCTCCTACAAGTCTAAGGCTCAACACTCGGATGTCACCGCGAGCCACAAAAGCTTCTCTTACAAGCATGAGGCGCGACGCTCGGATAGCACCGAGAGCCACAAAAGCTTCTCCTATAAGCCTGAGGCTCGGCACTCGGATAGCACCGCGAGCCACAAAGGTTTCTCCTACAAGCTTGAGACTCGGCGCTCGGATGTCACCACCAAACCACTAAAGCTTTTCCAACAAGTTTTGGGGGCTCGACACTCGGATGTCACCGCGAGCCACAAAAGCTTCTCCGACAAGCTTGAGGCTCGGCGCTCGGATGGCACCACGGGCCACAAAATCCTCCTCTATTCAACGGGAGGCTCGGAGCTCGGATGGCACCGCGAGCCCCAAAATCCTTCTCTATTTCACAAGAGGCTCGGAGCTCGGATGGCACCACGAGCCCTAAAATCCTCCTCTATTTCACAGGAGGCTCGGAGCTCGGATGGCACCGCAAACCCCAAAATCCCCCTCTATTCAATGGGAGGCTCAGATCTTGGATGGCACCACGAGCCCCAAAATCCTCATCTATTTCACAGGAGCCTCGGAGCTTAGATGGCACCGCGAGCCCCAAAATCCTCCTCTATTTCACAGGAGGCTCGGAGCTCGGATGGCACAATGAGCCCCAAAATTCTCCTCTATTTCACAGGAGGCTCGGAGCTCGGATGGCACCGCGAGCCCCAAAATCCTCCTTTGTTTCATAGAAGGCTCGGAGCTCGGATGGCACCCCGAGCCCCAAAATCCTCCTCTATTCAACAGGTTGCTCGGAGCTCGGATGGCACCCTGAGCCCCAAAATCCTCCTTTATTCAACAGGAGGCTCGGAGCTCGGATGGCACCACGTGCCCCAAAATCCTCCTCTAATTCACAGGAGGCTCGGAGCTCAGATGGCACCGTGAGCCCCAAAATCCTCCTCTATTTCATAGGAGGCTCGGAGCTGGGATGGCACCCCGAGCCCCAAAATCCTCCTCTATTCAACAGGAGGCTCGGAACTCGGATGGCACCACGAGCCCCAAAATCCTCCTCTAGTCAACAGGAGGCTCGGAGCTCATATGGCACCGCGAGCCCCCAAAATCCTCTTCTAGTTAACAGGAGGCTCTGAGCCCCCAAAAACCTCCTTTATCCAACAAGAGGCTCGGAGCTCAGATGGCACCGCGAGCCCCAAAATCCTCCTCTTTCCAACAAGCGAGGGGCTCGTCTACCGACCCTCGACACTCGGCAAGAAGGCCCTTTACTCAACAGATCTCGACATCCCTTTATTTTTCCAACAAGTGAGGGGCTCGTCTACCGACCCTCGTCGCTTGGCAAGAAGACCCCCTAATCAACAGATCTCGGCATTTCCTTGCTTTTCCAACAAGTGAGGGGCTCGTCTACCGACCCTCGACGCTCGGCAAACCGAGCTCCGACTCTTCTGCACCCGGCACTCTGCATGACTCCAATAGGGGATCCCTTCACCCTACCCCCTGACCTCTTCTGGAAGATACAGATCCTATTCCTCACCGTACACACCACTCTGCTCGTCCTACAGAGGCAAAGAACCACTCCTACCTGACCGGGTCACCCAATCCTCCAGGAGTGGGGGGCTCCTGATATGGGTCAGATGACGTGGCCCCTCCTGGGCAACAGGATCCCCTCAAAGAGCATTCACCACCGGATCATCCGGGTCTACCAGGTCAGCCTTGAAACCACCCAGACCTCCGCCATGTCAGTCCTAAACCACCCCGAGCCCGTGCCACGTCAGCCCTATACCGATTGGGCTTCTGCCATGCCAGGCCCACGGGCAACCGGGTCCAGACCCATTTGGCTTCTTCTATAAATACCAGACCCTCTACCTCTTCCAAAGGTAATCAATATTTCCCCTCTCAAACCCTAGTTACTATTACTCTCTCTCAGTAGCTTACTAGATCATCAGAGGGTCTACCACCAGGACCAACCCCGTTGTTTCTAGACCGAGTGCAGGTACACGAGACCATCAGATCCGAGCCTCTAGATCCGAGCCGAGCATCTGATCTCCACCTTGCTCCCACCTCTACTCCCGAACCGTACCCTTGGCTGAGGGTCGGGGCCACCGTCCGCACCGAAGCTTCCGCGAAAATACAAATCGAGAAGAACTCACACCTGATGCATCCACACCCCCCAAAAACAAACCGCATCAATTATGAAATTAATTAATGTGATATTAAGAGTGTAAATAGACTTATATTTTGGAACAAAAAATTTAAAACTACTTACATTTTGGAACGGAATACGGATGCATGGAGTAGTGAAGTACATCCAATTTCTCTCTGTCTGTCATTTCTTTGAAATTTTTCTGACGAAGAGCTATCATGCACTAAAAATGATTTAGTCATGTTAATCATGTGATGCTATAAATGAATTTTATTTTGAAGAAAAACTATAGTTATGAAAAGAAAACTAAAAATGATTTAGTCATGTTATTCATGTGATGCGTATATATGAATTTTATTTGAAAAAAAACAATAGTTATGAAAAGAAAATTGCTTTATGTATTTATCTCCCTCCTTTTCCTATATATATAAGTCTAATGTAAATGGAAATCTGGAAAAATCATTATTTATGGCCTACTTGTTATATATATTAGAATACAAGTGCAATTTCCCTTAATCCTTCTACAACTTCGAAGTTTTAGCATAGTGACAGGGACTTTCACATGGTATCAGAGCAACCCAAGTTTGAATCCCGCTGGCTACACAATTTAAATGCTTATTAAAAAAATACCACTGCGTATTGTCCATGTCTCGGCCCACAATTTGTTGGGTATTTATCTTGTTTCTTTAGCCCTTATAAAAAAATTGCCGCTCGACCTGTGCAATTTCCCTTAACCCTTCCACAACTTCGAAGTTTTAGCATGGTGGCAGGGACTTTCACTATATATATATATATATATATATAATATCTAATCTATCTAATATTATAATAGGAGAAGGAGATCTCAGGTTCAATTCCTCACTACGTCTATATATATAATATCTAATCTATCTAATATTATAATAGGAGAAGGAGATCTCAGGTTCAATTCCTCACTATGTCTATATATATATATATATATATATATATATATATATATATATATATAATATCTAACCTATCTAATATTATAATGGGAGAAGGTCTTAGTGTCATGTGTAAATTTGTAAATCTACCAACGCGTGCATTGCACGTACATAACTAATAAGAAGGAGATCTTAGGTTCAATTCCTCACTACGTCAAATTTTTTACTTGATTTTTTTTGATATATTAAACGTGCATCACACATGTAAATTACTATCTATCTGTATATCTATAATTTAATATATAATCTCCACTATTTTAATGGAAGAGTTGGAGTTATAAATCTACCTCAACTCTCCCATTATCTTTTAAAAATATATAATTATATTTATTAAGACATGCATCGCACGTGTAAATTAGAGTTTTTACATATTTATATAAAAAAATACGTGCATCGCGAGTGTATATTACTAGTATATATATATATATGGGAAAAGGGGATATGAGCAACTTGCTCATTTAGTAAATAAGCAATTGATGATGTGTCATGCATGTAATTGAAAAATTCTTAAAAGGGTTAGTTGTCCAATGTATCACATGCATGCTACATAATCACTTGCTCATTTACTAAATGAGTAAGTGGCTCATATCCCTTTAACCCTATATATATATAGGGTTAAAGGGATATGAGCCACTTGCGCATTTAGTAAATGCATGACACAAGTAAATGAGCCAATTGCTTATTTAGTAAATGAGCCACTTGCTCATTTAGTAAATGAGCAAGTGATTATGTGGCATGCATGTGATACATTGAGTATCTAACCACTTTTAGGATTTTCCAATCACATGCATGCCACCTCATCACTTGCTCATTTACTAAATGAGCAAGTTGCTCATATCCCTTTTACCATATATATATATATATATATATATATATATATATATATATATATATATATATAGGGAAACTTTCCGTTGCACACCAGCCCAGTGTGCAACCCCGTGCGCACTGCTTGTAGACCGTCTGATCGCTTGTATCCATCTTGATCTAGATCCAAGGGCTGGTGTGCGCTCCCGCTCATCTGTTAATGTTGGGGGGGTATAATCAGAATGTCACCCCCCCCCCAATACACCTGGCTCCTTCTCATCCCTATCTCCTTTCCCTATCGTATCCCGCTCCTCTCCTTCATCCTCTTCCTCAACGTAAAAAAAAACCCTAGCCCCAATACCATCTCTTTCCACCTCTGACGATCGAAACCCATCGAAAATTTGCAGCTCCTTCTAAACCCTATCTCCTTTCCCCCTCTCTTCCGCTCACCTCCTTCCTTCTCTTCGTCATCGTAAACAAAACCCTAGCCCCCAAAATCATCTCCTTCCTCCTCAAACGATCGGAACCCATCGACCCCATCTCCTCTCCTCCTCGTGACGCGAGCAAGATCTTGACGCTCATTTCAATTTCTCATCTCTTTCTCCTCCATTCGTCATCGTTAGTGAAAGTATTTTTTTTTACTACTTGATAATGTTGGGAAAAGAACACATTTTTCTGATTTTTGTTTGAAAATTAATTTGGTATTGTCGAAATTAAATTCGAAATTCTGATTTTCCATGGTTATTGAAGGTATGTTTGTCAAGTATTTCATATGAATATGTAGTTCTATATTTTAGTAAATTCATGCAGGTAGTGTTGTACTGAGATTTGGCCTATGTTATTTGGCATTTTCCATGAATATGTAGTTGTATATTTTAGTTAGGTTTTAGTGTGTGTGTTGTTGGATGCAAGTGCAAGTATAACCTGTAGCATGCCTTTTTTTGTTAGATTATTTGTAATATTTGTTGGAAATAAGAAGTGACCTATTGTATAGTTCGGAATAAGTTAATAGCATGTCTCTTTTTGTAAGTGTTTTGGCTTGAACGTTACCACATCTTGTAGGATGGCATCAAACTATTCTTCCAACCAAATCCACAATCATTACAGCTGTAGCTCTAGGTCCTCCCGAGCTAGTTCCGGTGAGAGAATTGTAGGTCCTAAATGTTTTTGCCGAATACAGACGAGGGTGAAATATTCTTCTTCGGGGAAGAATCCAGGTAAAGCTTATTATAATTGTCCGAACTTTCCAAATGGTTGCGAATTTTTTTGTTGGGTAGAGAATTATGGCCCGGAGGAGGATAAAGATGCTAAAATCAGGGATTTGCATGATGAGCTTTCAATCTAGTCTCTGTTGAGATCGATAGATGTTGATGGTGCGTACATTTGTGGTTACAGGAGAGGTGGCCAGGTTTATGGAGTTGTGGGATTGATTGGTGGGGTGTTGGTGTCTCTGTTGTTGTTTCTGGCTTTCTTCAAACAGTATTGACTGCTTCGTTGTTGTCTGTAGTGTTCACAAAATTTTATTTTGTAGTTGTTATATTTTGTGGAACTTGTATGTTGTGCTGGACTGGATGTAATCCTGTAAATTAAGAACATCTCTTCTTCCCTTTGTTGAGTCTGTGTGTTGTTGGTGATGTGTATTATGTAAATAAAGTGCCTAATGCAATATCTTTTCGTGTCACATGTTAGCTGGCATATATGATGTTCTATGTTCACAAGATGCTTTATTAAACAGCAAGCAAAAATGTGTTTTCCTCATGAAATACTTGATGGGGATCAGTAGACCAAAATGTATAATTGATTCAATTTTTGAGTTTGTGACCTTGCGAAGTAGCCAGTCAAAACAAATAGAAAGCAAGTGTAAAAGTAGCCAAAATTTTTGCGGTGTTCCTTTCAGCAATGGAGTTTTGTGTTCAAGGTACTATTATAATTGGCAGTTTCTTCTGGAGATCACTTGTCTTCAATCTCATATGCTCCTAACGGCTTATAATTTCCTTTTTCTTTCATATTTATATCATTTGTATGATGAGCAGAAGATGTATCTCATGGAGGTTAATGTAACAATTTACCTAAAGCTTTTGGCCAGTTTTTATGAACATTAACATTGTTACTGTTCTGAAATATATCTTTGTCCATTTCGTTCATTTGGCTGACCTGAAAATTAATCTTCTTCATGCGATTAGTACGCAGTCCAGAAATAACGATACAGGGAAGTGAATTGCTGCGCTATCTCACCATTTCGATGCTTAAAAAGTAGTGAAATTTTTGAGCTTTTCAAGAATCAAGTTACAGTTCTAGAATGGGAATTTGTATTCTACTTTTACCTTTTAAAAAGTTGTAATATAAGCGTTAGTTTCTTGTAATTTGACTTGCGGCAGTCCAGAAAAAGACTAATACTGAATGGCTGTAAGTGAATGATTTCAATTATAATAGATAATTGTTAAATCTTGTTGCATCTTTCAGGGAATTTCAAGAGAACCATACAGCAATTTGAGAACCATACAACAGTTTTCAATTTGAGAACCATACACCAACAAAATACATACACCAGCAATTTGAGAACCATACAATAGTTTTCAATTTGAGAACCATACACCAACAAAATACATACACCAGCAATTTGAGAACCATACACCAGCAATTTGAGAACCATACACCAACAAGATAATTGTTAAATCTTGTTGTGTCCACAATTTGAGAACCATACAGCAGTTTTCCCCAACTGTATAAAACAAAATACATATATTGATGTAACTTACATATACACCGTCTTTTGATACATTTTTTTCACTCAAACTGAAAGCGGAAAGAAATGAAATTGTAACCAATTACAAACTTTGACATTTTATCCAAATTTGATCTAATTGCAAAATATACCAATAAACTAAAACAAGTTCCCCATAATAAACGGCTTAAAAAGCTACAAATAAAAACTAAACAACAATAACAGCAGCACCACCACCGAATATATTACATTTCCTATGAGAATAAGATGTACATTGCAAGATACATCACAACAAAAAGAAGAAATTAATAGGTCGAATTGATTATATATTTACAGAACTGTGTTAATGTGAAGTGCTTTGAGTAGGGCAGTTGCCATTTGTTTAACCAGGACTTGACCTCCAGAGTTCATCTTTTTAACACAAGTTTCATAAAGCATCAATGATGAAGCGGTAGGCAGAAGAGTGACTCACTTTCTCTTATGCTCCTCCACACTTCTATTTGTATCGGCAAACTAGCTTTTTGATGAAGCTTTGCAGGAGAAGTGCAGATGAGTCCCTATAACCTAGTAACCCGATAAGGTTCCAACCTGAATTTAGCAATCAACAAACAACTAATCATACAATAAAACTATTTCCATGGTTTACGGGAGCATCAAGTTTTTACGAGACAAATGAAGAAAACCAGTAGCCGAAACATCATATACAAACGCAAAGTGCCAATATAAGAACTTCCATAAATAACTTGCTGAAAGTTACTACATACTTACACTAGATCTTATCCCACTTTCAACACTTGCAATTTTCAAACTTTTCTAGTCGATAAGGTTGTATCCAGCCTACTAACCTTCTCGATGGGGGCTGATGGCGAGTGCTACTTCACTAATAACCCGCAGATAGGGAGTGATGGTGCTCATTCACTAATAACTAGTGTAATCTGCTCAACTAGCAGTTCTTGAAGATTACGGGAAAAACTTGGCCGCATCAAAACTTGGCAGTATTTATTCGAGATGATTTCCTGTCAATTTTAGATTGCAAAGGAAAAGTTTCAGAAACAAAAATAGAAAACTAAAAAAAGAACTAAAGGATACGGAAATTGACGTGCCCAAATCTTTAAGAAAGGCTCCAATATATTGACAAAATATTGCTCAGGGCTCCTCTGGAAGAACTTGACTAATTTATGAATGGCTTCCTTCTTGAGCAATGCTTGTTCAACTTTTCTGCGATCTTTATCATGAGCCAAACGTACTGCAAGTTTATTTAAGGAATATTGAAGGCAATAAATGACTGAGATCTCCGACCAAGTTTGTAAAAAAGGGACTGGAGGGTTAAGTGGGAACCGACATACCTTTTATCGTTTTGGGGGGTTATGGTGAAACTATTGAGATCTTTGACTCAGATTGAGATTCATAAAATCAGTTTATGTGCTAATGTCCTCATGTGAGTTCTTTTGATAGCTGACTGCAAAAAAAAAACATAGCGTTAGATTAATTTCCTACTGGTTTAATAGATAACATAAAGTAATTTTACATTACAGGATGATTGTGTTCATGAAATGAATTTAAGTAGGCTCAGAAATAACTTTATATTCATAGACTGCGATGGTGTAGTCACATTTGGCTGCAGTTGAACTGCCACGCCAAAATAGCTGTAACAATCACAATCCCGATCATGTTTTACCACAATTTCAATTAAATGCATCCCCATTTCCAAACCGTCCACATTAACCGAAAGGAAACCATCAGACATAGTGCACAAGCAAACAATGCATCCAAAAATTGCATTCTCTGAGCCAGTGAGAAGTGCCAACACTGGCTCAGTACAACCAAGTCAAATTTGGGTACAAAATGAATATGAAAATCAACAAGTGAGCATGTATCAGCCAACTGCAGCCAAGATTGAGTAATACAGAGTCAGTGAGAAGTGCCAACACTGGCTCAGTGCAATAGAGTACTGCAGCCAACTGAGTACTAAAATGCATATGTTGAAAAACTATAACCTCAAAGCCTCAAAGCCAAAATTCCTTTCATTTGTATCTGAAAGCCAAAATCAAGCATATACAACTTGTATATTCATTACAACTGAAAATACAACTGTAACTTAAAAAAAAAATCAACTATCAGCCAAATGAAAGATTAAGGAGATAGGGTTGAGAGGGAAGGAGACAGGTGTTTTTTTTTGTGGGGGGGGGGGGGGGGGATTCCGATTATACCCCCCACATTAACAGATGAGAGGGAGTGAATCCCTTCCGTTGTATGGGGATCAAGATGGATGTATATGATCGGACGGTCTACAACCAGTGCGCACTGGATTGCACACTGCGATGGTGTGTAACGGAAACTTTCTCTATATATATACTAGGTTTAGAAGACAAGTAATTCATCATTGCCTATCAATTCATCCCGTACCAAATAATAAAAGTAGGGTATCAATAGTTACCAAATCAAACTTGTTAATGAAATACTTCCCTCAGATGACACTATCGTGAGAATCCTCGTGAGAATCCTCGGAACTATTCTCAGTAGATGAATTCACATCATCTTCGGCGAATGCACGCTTGCCACTGAAAAATGAAAAAACCACAGAAAAGTCATTATTTTTTGCGAACTAAATAATAATTAATAAGAAAGTGCAACATTAATTGACAATATTCATAATTATACAAATAGCATTAAATACCTTTCATTTTTCTTCGGGCAAGTTCGGGCATCATGGCCTTGTCCATGCAAACCACAACAATTGCACTTTCTAGGTTTTGTAGCGCCCCGAATTTCTAGATGAATAGCATAGAAAATACGTGGCACATTCCCAGTGATCCACTTCAATATAACAATAAACACAACTAAACACCACTAGAATTTTCAACATTTATTACAACAAATCTTTACATATCACAGCGGAAGACTAAACAACCAAACTCAACAAGTCTTTACAACTCAACACTGAACACTTAATAATCCTTTTATCCAAAAGGCTAACTCAAGCATCCATTCTCCAACTCTAAGCAATAACCTGCAACAAGTGAGGCTAGAGTTGAACCCTAACCCCCAAACTAAAGGGGTCAGCCATAAATGGTGTGAGTGGCATAAAAATCAAATAGCAAATATAAATGAACTTATAACATAGTATCCAACCAAAGGTAACCAAAGATGTAAAGTGTGAAATAGCATGAAATGTAACAACAAGTGATATCCAAAACCAAAAGTCAAATGTGAAAGCAGGAAATCTGAATGCATAAAGATGAGTCAATAAAACACAAATGCTATATGCTGACAACGATGACTACTAAGAGATGAAGGTAAACTATGATAATTTGCCCATGCTTGATCATTCAGGAGATAGATCCCACATCTCAGGTATTTCCCTGGATAATTCAGGAGATCTTCCCACATCTAAACACAGTCTCATCATCACAAGAATACCACAAAAGCGTCGCCTCGACCTTGATAATTCAGGAGTTCAATCCCACATCTCAAGATAATTACTTGGATAATTCAGGAGATTAAGTCTCACATCTAAAGTCTTACTGAGGTGCATGACTCATGTTCCCCTTCGTCATGACACTACTAATGCCTGTCCTTATAAATTTGGGTTACTGAACAAAATCTCCTAGAGTAGTGTACCCTACCGGACTAAAAATATGATTAACCGAAAATTTGCCTCAATGGGCCTCAACAAATAACTCAACAAATACCTCAACACCGGTATACTAGGGCCACGTACCTCTAGAGACTTAAAAACAAATATCTGAACAAAATCCCACTAACCGAGTGGCTCAACTGAATATCTCAAAAATCATATTCTTAAAGAATATCTCACAATCAAATACTGAACAAATATCTCAAAATCAAATACTGAACAAATATCAAAAACTGAACAAAGATCTCAAATCAAACGTACAGATTCCTCAGTGCCAGTCGACTTATGCTGAGGTAAGTCGACTGTCCAGAGGACGATTCTCCAGAATTTCACAAAAATAATCTAAGGCAATATCAGTCGACTAGGGGAAGTCATCAGTCGACTGCCCCGAAACAAATCACAATAATTCTCAAAAATATAGTCTAAGTATTTAAGTCGACTGAAAGGTTCATAGGTCGATTGTCCAGAAAGGACTAAACAAATATACAATCGGCAGACCAGTCGACTGACACAGTCTAAGTCGACTGTCCCGAACAATTCTCAAGAGACTGAAAATAATCAGTAGCGTCGTACCAGTCGACTGTACGGTAGGCCAGTCGACTGTCGGCCTACAGTTATCAAAACTAGGTCTGAATACAAAAATCAATCTGAAGATTTCTAAAGAATCATGGTTCATTATTTTTCAATCAATAGTTCGTCCACAAGCCAATGATAACTCTCAAATAATCACCAATACGAATACATTACTCATCAATCAATTCCTCAAATCTCAACTTCTCAAGATCTAACCCACAAATATTCCATTAGGGTTTCTCAACAAGATTTCTTTCTTAACTCATAATCAAATTCTGAATTAAAAATCATAAGATCTAGATGTCTATCACCTGATCACAAACTATTCAATTCTCAATCATGCTTTCTAACAATACGATTCCATAGATCAATATTTCCTCAATAAATCCTGATGATTTCTCATACATGGTCCAATATCAATAAGAGTTCTCATAATCCATATTAAAATAAAAGATCTACATCATGCATACAATGAGACAAACAAACAATGTCATACCAATCTCAAACCAAGGGTAACAAGAGTCTCACGTCATCCATCAACCAAACAAACAAACAAAACAAGCAAAACAAAAACAAACCACTCACCTTGTTTTGAAGAGAAATCCACAAAAATGCTCTCCTTCTTGCTAGATCCAGAATCCTCTTCTTGCTCCTCAAAACAATTATCAAAAATCTGTATATTGTAAATGACGGCTGGAGAAAAGAAATCCCTTATATATGCCGGATAAAATATTAGGGTTGTACTCACATTTTGCAAAAACAATCCTTTCAAGAACACAACTTTCATATATATCCATTATTCTTGTAAATTCAATAAAACTCCTTTAAATTAGGATCTAATAGAAAGTATACTTTTAAACTTCAGCCAATACTGCCCAAAACGTTCAGAATACCGATTTTGCATTTCACCCTTGAAAAATGTCAATTTTGCAAATAAGTCCCTCTTTTCTCAAAAATTGCAAATAGTACTAATTAATTTAAGAAAAATCTGGAAAAATACTACATAAATCCCAAATAATAAATAATGATTTTTCATAAAGAAATCTAAATTTTCAAACTCCTAAAAAGTCATTTGCACGTATTTTGCACGCGTACAAAAGATAAATTCCTTAGAAAATATTAATTAAATCTCCAAAAATCATTTAAATTCATTTTCAAATAATTAAAGTAATATTTGAAAATATGGGGTTCTACAGGTTTGCCTCTTAATTTTTCCCGCATTGGTTTCAACCTTTTCTCACTTGGTCTTCCCTTCGTATTACATTGATGAGGTTCTTCCACCGAGACTTGAGATAAGACCAATTGCTTCCCATGTATCCGTGTTCCACTACCTTTAGTTCCCGAAGGGTACCTTCGGGAACTATCATATTGAAGCCTTCAAGTGACTTGATCATAGCTTCACGCATGAACACATACCCTTTATCGCAAGACAATCCGATCTCAACTTGTTGCTTGGACAAGTTATTTAACTCACAATAGCGGGACGCAAAATTCTCGCTATTGTTGCCATCTTCTTTACCAAAATTTGTGGGGGTGTAGCTTCTTCTAATTACCTATTCCATCTTCTCATCATATATTGTTTGGGAAGTTCATTACAATTTGAATATTTAAGGAAGGCCAAGAGATGCCTACAAGGGAGTCCAACAAATTCAAACATAAAGCATGAACAACACCCATACCGAGTTTCTTTGAAATAAGTAATCATGGTCTCTTTTTCCGATCTACCAATGAATGTCACTGTGTAATAAGTATTAGCAGTGTTCACGTCACCTTCCAGTAAATTCACATTGTACAGTAGGCTTGCCTTGAGTTCTTTTTGAAACTTTAAAAACATTGCTAAAGTGTATACTTGGGCCATTTGTTCCTCCATATACCACCCGTTCTTCAATTTGGGTTTCCTATCTAGTGTACGGTGGTTCTCTTTTACTTCTTTTTCTCTTTGCCTACAAATAACTCTTTCAAATATCAAAGCAAACTCATGAAGTGAATACTTCTTTTGGGTGTGCTTTTTTAAAAAGAAATTCATTCCCTCGCTTCTTTGGCTACTAGACATACCCGCCCAAAAATGAGACCTATGGTATACGGGGGCCCATTTTTCACGGATATGAAAAATATCACTTAACCATTTGTTGTTTTCTGCCCCATATTCCACAACCAAAGCCTTCCATTGTTCTTCAAAAGAGACACAGTCATATGAATTCCAAATGTTTTCTTTAAAAGCTTCCATGAACTTAGGATTTTGAACCAATTGAGGCACCTCGGAAGGAATTTTATCTAAAATATGCCAGATGCAATATCTATGACGAATATAAGGAAAAACTTGTTGAATTGCAGCACCTATACCACGGTCTTGGTCCGTTACAATGTCTTGGGGTGCTTTTTTCATGACTCCTAGCCATATTTGGAATAACCACACAAAAGATGAAGCCGTCTCATTTGGGATGAAACCACAACCAAGAAAAAGAGACTGCCAATGATGGTTAATCCCAACAAATGGAACAAATAGCATACCATAACGGTTAGTACTATGTGTAGCATCAAAAGAAACTACATCACCAAATATCTCATAATTCAAACGACAATCCCATCAACCCAAAAACAAGAGACAGTCTACCGGACTCATCTTGTTCAAATGCATAAAAGAAAGAAGGATCTTTTTCCTTTTGCCATTTAAAAAAGTCTACCAACATTTGACCGTCATGACCTTTTAATGACTCTCTTAAGTCTCTTTCATGGTTTCTAGCGTCTGTTAGAGTAAATCCAACCCTATCGTATCCCCCACTTGAATCTTCAAAAAAAGCATTTATTTGCATGTGGGAATATTTCCACCCGCAAGTTGCTCCATTATGATTTTATCTGAACTTGACACAACACGATTACACGGCAACAGATGCCTTCTACCAGGTGTGGTGAATGGATGATTGTGCACCTCATGGAAAGAATAAATAGACCATGAATTCGTTTCTTTGTTTAATCTCACCCTAACCAATGCATTGCAAGATGTCCTGGATGTAGTACCTATTCTAATTTCATTATTCTTGCTTTTCGAAACCCCCGCTTTATTACATAAAAAAGTTTTTTCCACCACCTGACCATCCTTCAATTTATTACCCCCTTTACGCATTTGAAAACCCGAACATTTCGCGTAGCTATCATAGTATTTTTCTACCAGCTCAAGGGTCTTAAATATCATACCTATCTTTGGGATTAGATGCTCCTCGATAGTGGGGGTAAATTTACCTTCTTCAACATACAAAAAATTGTCACCCAATTGTGAACAATCTTCACCTAACTCCATACCTAAAACAAATTCGGAATTATAATCAAGATCAGAATTTCGAATTTAATTTCGACAATACCAAATTAAATTTCAAACCAAAATCAGAAAAATGTGTTCTTTTCCCAACATTATCAATTAGTAAAAAAAAAATACCTTCACTAACAATGACGAATGGAGAAAGAGATGAGAAATTGAAATGAGCGTCAAGATCTTGCTCGTGTCACGAGGAGGAGAGGGGATGGGGTCGATGGGTTCCGATCGTTTGAGGAGGAAGGAGATGATTTTGGGGGCTAGGGTTTTGTTTACGATGACGAAGAGGAGGAAGGAGGTGAGCAGAAGAGAGGGGGAAAGGAGATAGGGTTTAGAAGGAGCTGCAAATTTTCGATGGGTTCCGATCGTCAGAGGTGGAAGGAGATGGTATTGAGGCTAGGGTTTTTTTTACGTTGAGGAAGAGGATGAAGGAGAGGAGCGGGATACGATAGGGAAAGGAGATAGGGATGAGAAGGAGCCAGGTGTATTTGGTGGGGTGAAATTCCAATTATACCCCCCCAACATTAACAGATGAGCGGGAGCGCACACCAACCCTTGGATCTAGATCAAGATGGATACAAGCGATCGGACGGTCTACAAGCAGTGCGCACGGGGTTGCACACTGGGCTGGTGTGCAACGGAAAGTTTCCCTATATATATACACACACACACACACACACACACACACACACACACACACACACACACACACACACACACTAATTTAGACATGTAGATAATTATGAACGGTTCGGATCGTCTATATACACACTAATTTAAATATGCAGATCAATGTGAACGATTCGGATCGTCGATACGAAGGCGAGAAGGCCGAGTGCACACGAAGGTATATATATATATATATATATATATATATATATATATATATATATATATATATATATATATATATATATATATGGAAGTCTTCCGTTGTGCACCACCTACGGCATCGACGATCCAAACTGTTCACATTGATCTATACATCTAAATTAGTCTAAATATGTAAAATCAAATTATTTGAAATTCATTTGCCCATCAATTGAAGTCTTACAAAATTATATGGCTGAAAATCATTATTTTTTATAGTCACATGATGGATGGGCAAATAAATTTCAAATGATTTGATTTTACATATTTGTGTTACTGCATTGATTATGCATTTCTGTTATATCCATCATCAATTTGCCTGCAAACAGTCAAGACATAACGATCATATGAACATATTTGGAATGGTTCATCAATTTGCTACTGCTGCTTGCTTGAACGGTTGTTGCTGCTCCTGAAAACAGTGAATGCAACTATCTTAATTATGTATTCGTGAAATTAAATACTACTACAAAAGGCCAGGTAGTACTAAGCAACAAAATCATGAATTGAAGTAAACGTAGGCTCAGAACACACTTATATTTCACTGTTTGTTTAAATCAACAATACTTATTTTCCTAGGGCTGCATTATTATGCCATGCCAACTAGTTTAACTTCTGCCCCCCCCCCCCCCCCCCCCCCCCCGGGGCGCCAAATTAAGAATGCTCACAAACAAAACTAAAAAAGAGCTCAATCAGCCTCGGAAAATATTAAACAACTCTCAACCAGCTCTATATGAGTGAGTCTGTTATGAGATGGTAAGATGAGATCCTTATCATGAGCTAAAGATCTCAGCCGTTGGATAGCGATCTGAGGGCTTAAATCAGCTCCGCACAAGACACAACAATACTTAAGTAGTGCTTATCATCATTGCCTAGACCAGCACAACAAAAAAAGGACATTGGGTAAATTTAAAATGAGTGAGAATCAAGCACTTCCTGTTAGTGAGAATCAGATGCACCCTTATAACCATCATAGGGCACAAACATGCGTCCATGCACACTGCCTGCGTCCATGGGGAAAAAATTAATACATAATTTTACATTTTTTTAAAAGGTCTTAATCGACTCAAAATTAATTAAATAAATGCAGGCTTACTCAAGCCATTTCGAAATATTTTTCATCATCATAGTTTTCTTCAACACATGAACTGAATTAGTCGTAGGCTCAGAACACACTTCTATATATTCATTTTGCAAATCAAGCATTAAGATTAGTCTAGGGCTGCATTATTATGCCGTGCCAACTAGTTGTAACTTATTAGCTTTTTAGGCGGTGCATATCATCATTGCCTAGACCAACACACAAAAACGGGTATGGGGCCTCTTCTGATATACCAAAAATAGCTGTGAATACCTCTCCTTATCATGAGAAGAGATCATATTGACTGATAAAAATACACCTCTACAATATATATACAGTAGAGGCCACCTCGCGCCTCTTCTAATAAACGAAACAGGGGAATAAACTAAAAAAGCCAATATGACACTCAAACACACTATTATACACTATATAATGGCAAACCAAACCCCAGTAATAATATTTTAACAGACTTAACAAATATGAGTACACACATGAGTTATGAGTACACACACCTGCTTCTTTACAATTCTGATACAATGCTGAAAATCGAAATGGTGGAATACTTATAAACTACTCTACAGGAAGGATCTTCAATTTTGAACATCTCATACAGTCACCTATTTTGTACCCTTTTATCTACATAAAATTCTAATCATGCAGGTAGAGACTCAATTTTTCATAGTGAAACTTGAAAGAAGAAAACGAAATGTAATTTGAAATTGAGATTACCTGATAAGAATGATTGGGGGCTAGGGTTTCTCTTCGAATCGCTCAGGAATCGAAACCCTAATCGCACTTTGGGTTTGACGTCAAAGAGAGAGAGAGACTCGAAACCCTAAGTGCGATTTGGGTTTTTCATTGCAGAGAGAGAGAAAGAGACCACTGACAGTAGTAATCGAAATCGAAACCCAGCTCGCGATTTGGGTTTGTCGTCGATGAGTGAGGCAGAATCCACTGAGAGTAGAACTCGAAAGCCTCAGAGCGATTTGGGTTTCTCCTCGAAGATAGAGAAAGGATGGTTTGTCGTCGACGAGAGAGAGAACAGCTGACGATTAGGGTTTTGTCAACAACGAATAAGTGAGAGTAGGAGGGAGAGGGGCGTGAGCTGATCAGATGAGGTGATTAGGGTTTTCTTTCTCGACAACGAAAGAGGAAGAGCGGGTGAGTGAGGGGTGTCATTTGAGCCAGAAAGAAGGAAATGGCGCTCATATCTGACCATTTTACCCCTCAACAAGTCAGAAGATGTGCGGGATCGTTTGAGAGCCGTTTGATCGCCATCAAACGAGATCGCATAGCTGAGATCTCCCGCTCACGATAAGGAGCCCATCGCACCATCTCATAATAGACTAACACACACACTCTCTCTCTCTCTCTCTCTCTCTCTCTCTCTCTCTATATATATATATATATATATATATATATATATATATATATATATATATATATAAAAGAATTGGAGCAGTCCCTCTAGAAATTTTTATAGGGGGCTGTTTGGAAAAAATTCTGGCCAAGGGGGCCCACAGGGACAGCAGTGCTACTGTTGTCTGCTGCCCACGTGGCTGAGTCAGCGTGGGGGCCCGCCAGAAGGCTTTCATCTGCGTTTCTTTGTGTTGCGCGGGTGACGTGGCGCCCGGGTAGGGGGGTGGGCCCACGTGACGCAAGGAGAAGCTAGCGGAATGTGATAGTAAAATTGTCCCATATTGTGAATACAAATAGATTAAACTATTCTATTGTGGAATACTTATAAACTACTCTACAGGAAGGATCTTCAATTCTGAACATCTCATACGGTCACCTATTTTGTACCCTTTTATCTACATAAAATTCTAATCATGCAGGTAGAGACTCAATTTTTCATAGTGAAACTTGAAAGAAGAAAACGAAATGTAATTTGAAATTGAGATTACCTGATAAGAATGATTGGGGGCTAGGGTTTCTTTTCGAATCGCTCAGGAATCGAAACCCTAATCGCACTTTGGGTTTGACGTCAAAGAGAGAGAGAGACTCGAAACCCTAAGTGCGATTTGGGTTTTTCATCGCAGAGAGAGAGAAAGAGACCACTGACAGTAGTAATCGAAATCGAAACCCAGCTCGCGATTTGGGTTTGTCGTCGATGAGTGAGGCATAATCCACTGAGAGTAGAACTCGAAAGCCTCAGAGCGATTTGGGTTTCTCCTCGAAGATAGAGAAAGGATGGTTTGTCGTCGACGAGAGAGAGAACAGCTGACGATTAGGGTTTTGTCAACAACGAATAAGTGAGAGTAGGAGGGAGAGGGGCGTGAGCTGATCAGATGAGGTGATTAGGGTTTTCTTTCTCGACAACGAAAGAGGAAGAGCGGGTGAGTGAGGGGTGTCATTTGAGCCAGAAAGAAGGAAATGGCGCTCATATCTGACCATTTTACCCCTCAACAAGTCAGAAGATGTGCTGGATCGTTTGAGAGCCGTTTGATCGCCATCAAACGAGATCGCATAGCTGAGATCTCCCGCACACGATAAGGAGCCCATCGCACCATCTCATAATAGACTAACTCTCTCTCTCTTTCTCTATATATATATATATATAAAAGAATTGGAGCAGTCCCTATAGAAATTTTTATAGGGGGCTGTTTGGAAAAAATTCTGGCCGGAGGGGCCCACAGGGACAGCAGTGCTACTGTTGTCTGCTGCCCACGTGGCTGAGTCAGCGTGGGGGCCCACCAGAAGGCTTTCATCTGCGTTTCTTTGTGTTGCGCGGGTGACGTGGCGCCTGGGTAGGGGGGTGGGCCCACGTGACGCAAGGAGAAGCTAGCAGAATGTGATCGTAAAATTGTCCCATATTGTGAATACAAATAGATTAATTAAATATAAATAATATTGTCTATAATCAAGAATTACCAATCTGGTTAATTACCTTATGAGACGTAACTTGTGATGGACAGTTATTACTAAATAATAAATAATTTTATCTAATAAATTGTATAAATTGTCTGAGTTTGGGGTATGAGTGTTATATTTTATTATTATCTTGTTGTTGAGTTAATTTCTTTCTCTCTACTCTCTATACTACATACAAAGAAATCACTTTTTTTAGAGCCATTTTGCAACCAGTCAGACCACCCTATGGGTAAGAAAAGGAAAATTACAAGCTAGCCCATAATAGAACTCAAATTACGGACACGTCCTCACACGATCCAATTTTACACTTTCATCCCTCTTATTTATACTTCCAATTAGATTAATAAGCACCTCAAAATATTGGGCTAGTACAATTAAGTTGAGATATTAACTTTCAAATAACTCTAAACAAAGGTATAAATCGTATATATATATATTAGAGCACCCATAGTCGTTTTTCTCATTTCTTATAAAATGGCAGCTACAGTAATAGCATATAGGGGAGTATCGTGCAGTGGTCGTTTGTTAAATTTTTCTCATTTGCCTTTTACATATTAAAAGACCAAATTACCCCTCCTTTGATATTCACAGCCATTTGGGATTGAAGGGCAATTTGGGAAAAAAACCCAAAAAAGGAAAAAAAAAAAAAGGAAATATTCCTTGGATGGGGTATCATCTCCCGGACGGGAGATGTATCCCCGTCTGAGGATATTTCCAAAAAAAAAATAATTTTAAAAAGGGAAGGACGGGGTATGTTTCCCCGTCCGACCCTTTTTTAAATTAAAAAAAATTTAAAAATCCTTCAGACGGTATATGATTCCCCGTCTCACCCGATTAAAAAATATTAAAATCCTTCGGACGATATATGATTCCCCGTCTTCTATAATTTGAGAATTCTCATTTCGTTTCTCAAATATGAGAAACATATTTGGATCGTTTGCTAAAAAATGGCAAAATGAGAAACGATTGCAGAGGTTCGTTTGCTATATTATGGCAAAATGGCATATATAGCAAACGACTATGGATGCTCTTATAAGGGTAAGTTTCACTAAACCCTACCAACTTGTTACCAACTAGCAAATAACCCATCCCAATTCTTCTTTTTACAGATAGGCCTACTACAAACCTAAAGTTGTTGCGGTTGACCACCTTTTGGTCAATGGTGTTAGTATTTACCTTGATTGACTGTTATACCCTTACCAATTAGCAGGAAAAATTACTTGCATACCCAGAGTTGAAACTTCATTATTTTTAAATCGAATAACTTTTAAAAGTATCCAAAAACCCAAAACTCTAAATGCATTGCAAATGTACAAAAAATTTATAATCGTATAGGAGCCAATATGCAAAAGTTCTCTGGTTCTTCTCTCTCTAGTGTCTCGCTGCCCTCTCT
This sequence comes from Hemerocallis citrina, assembly GCA_017893485.1. NCBI lineage: Eukaryota > Viridiplantae > Streptophyta > Magnoliopsida > Asparagales > Asphodelaceae > Hemerocallis > Hemerocallis citrina. Next base: position 91,380 of record JACEHZ010000177.1, read on the forward strand.
GATTCTTCATCCTTTCCACCTAAATCCTCTTCTCCTCCACCGCCTTTTTTGCCTGCCCCCATTCTCCTGCTCCCTCCAATCTCGCCTCCATCATTTCCCCAATCTCCCCAGTGTTAAGATTCCATTTGCCTTATGGGAGGCTATCTCATATCTGTTAAATGGGGAGTCAATATAAGGTAAATATAAATTTGAGTTCTCTTCCTTTAATCGCTAGTTTTTAGGGGTGAGTTCTCCTAGGTTTGTATCAATTGGTATCAGAGTCAACCGTATGCTTCCTAATTCGGTCAGAAATGGCTACCCAAAGGCAAGATAAAAATTATTGGTAGACCTAAAATGGGCTGGGCCAGTGTCCATAGAGTGAAAATCATCGATGACGTCGTACAGAAGCATTGTGGTTTGTTAAGATCTCATTTGTCTTATGAGGGCATATCCCATACCAATTAAATGAGGAGCCAATATGAGGTAGATATAAACTTGGGTTCCCTCCTTCTAATAACTATCTTTTAGGGGTGAGTTCTCCTAGGTTTGTATCACCCAATGAACCCATCAACTTCAATAATCAAACCCACTTCACACCAATTCAAGGTACAATACTTGAATCATATTTCCATGGAATAATGACATTGATGTAAAAAAATTAACTATGGTGCTAGTTTAAAAAAGAATTAAACATAGAAATAATTTGATCAAATTTTCTATTTAAAAAGCCACAAATAGAGAATATACTGTTATCAAAGTGATAACTAGTATATCCCCCGTGTAAAATTGCTCAGACTAAAAAAATTATGGGATAAAAAAATTATGGGAGATAGTTAAAAGTGAATGAAAAGCTGAAGAAGTTCTTAAAAGTTAATTAAATAAATATCAAATCAATATAAATCTAAGCAGGTAAAAAAAATACATTCATGTGACTCATACATCACTCGTTCAGAGACTCCATATTGAATTGATAAATCGATGTACATTTCATTTTGATTACTATAACTTGAAATAAAATGATAATGCTTGGAAAAAAGATAATATTTTATTCTAAAAATCATAAAGACCATACATTTGACAACATTTCCAACGACTTTACATTCAACTCATTATTCGGCTCCTACAAACCAAAATGAATCACATTTCACACAATCACTCACCCTAATCCCCCAGCAACCAAACAACCATCAAGCCAAAAATCTTAACATCCGCCACCGCTGTCTTGAAACATTACGCTGCCTTCGCAAAAAAAAAACACTTTCTCTTCATCGTTATTCGACATATGAATGCCTTCGAACTGTGCACATTTTCCAAACACCACAAAAAGTCATGCTTTCTCTGATTAATCTCCAATGCCTCCTCAAACTTTGATATCACATTTGTAAAAATCTCAATTTTGACACGAAAATCCAATTTTTAACACAAATTCATACTATTAATTTCACCAAAAAGGTTGCTTTTTACCCATCTTTATCAAGCAAAAACCACTATCTTCGCCACCGCTGGCTCGAAACACTGTGCCGCCTTTACAAAAAGCACCTTCGTCTGATTATTATCTGGCGTATAAAAACATTCAATGTGTGTGCATTCCCTAAACACCACAAAGCATAGTGCTTCCTCAGATTAATCTCCAATGCCTTCTCCAACTTCGATATCACATATGTAAAAATCTTATTTCTTTTTTTTAACACAACATCATACCATTTCACCAAAAAAATCATTTTTTATCCAGCTTTGAGCATCTTCATGCATAACCATCAAGCAAAAAATGAATACCTCAGCCACCACCAGCTCGAAACATTGTGTTGCCTTTGCAAAAAATGCATTCATCTCATCGCTATCCGGTGTATAAAACACATTCGAAGTGTGCACATTCTCCAAACACCACAAAGAGCAGTGCTTTCTCGGATTAATCTCCAATGCTCCCTCCAACTTCGATATTACATCCATAAAAAATCTATTTTAAACACAAAATCATACAATTTCTCCAAAAGATCGTTTTTTATCCACCTTTGAGCATATACAAGCACTCGGCCCCATTTTGGAATTGCGATAGCTCCAAAAGCGCCTCCATTGCAACAAATTATAAACAAATGCAATTTACAACTATGTATCAAATCACCCTAAAAGTAAAAAAACCCACCAATCCTAATCCAAAACCCATATCTAAACTAAACTAAAATTTGAAGATTTGAATTTTGTGCCCAAAATGGAGGGGTTAGGAGGCACGAGGTGGAGGGTCCTGGAAGGCAGCACCAGTGGGAGGGAGGGAGGGAGGATCGAGGAGGTCAACGCAGAGGAAGTGAAGGTCGGAAAGGGCAGTGTCGGCCATAGTGGTGGAGGGTTGGGGAGGGTTTCGAAAGTGGGAAAGATGAAATCAGGAATTGTTAGAAGTTTAAGGTTTTATTCAATTTTTCACTTTTTAAAAATGTGTGCATTGAACCTGTTAATTTAGATGAGAATTCATACTTTTGCTCTCATTCTCTATTTCCAAATAGAGAAAGGAGAGAGGAGGTAGACTCATTAGCATAATATATAGTTATAATTCTCGATATATAGCAATAGACATCACCAAAAAGAATCTACCACTAATGCTAGACCACAATATTCGCAGCTACCTCACTCTAATAATTAGGATTGTTGTGCGGAATACGAATGGACCACCAATCAAAGAGAGAAATAGCGAAGAAAAACAGAAAACAAACAAACACAAGGACACACAGATTTAATGTGGTTCGGCAAAACAAGTGCCTACATCCACGGGGCGGTTGGGGTTTCTTCTTCAAATAATCACCAATGGGTGAAACAAACCCTTACAGAGATGACGGCTGCAAAATCCGAATAGAGGTCTATACTTTACAAAACCCTAACGGGTGTATTTATAGGGAAACTACTGGGCCTTTCGAAATGGGCCTTTTCTAGTTCACAAACCCGCCTACAGTCGACTGGTCTTCTTACCAGTCGACTGGTCTTTAGTTCTGGACAGTCGACTGAGACACATCTTCAGTCGACTGCTGCTGCTGTATCCTTAGCCTTTGAAACTTCTCTCTGGACAGTCGACTGAATCCATACCTCAGTCGACTGATGTACTGAAACTTTCGATTGCTGCAGATACGACGGATATAAACCAACTGAACCAGAATCGAGCCATTATCCTACAATCTCCACCTTGGCGAGATCTTCCAAGTAGCCCAAGCAATCTCCAAAAAATACTCCGAAACAAATGCTCATCACCAAATGTAACAAAAAAAACTCCACCTTAGTATGATATCACATACTAACCAAACAAAACGAAGCACCATTCCAACCGCCCATTCCAAATCATCAAGCATGCAAAATATTAGCCAGGTTCATGCAATGCTTGAACTTGGCTGCCCCAACAATTTTGGTCAACATATCAGCAGGATTATCAGCTGTCCCAATCTTCACCAGAAGAATATCACCATCCTTTATCAAATCACGCACAAAATGATAACGGACATCAATATGTTTGGTCCTCGAATGATGAACTTGGTTCTTCGCTAAATGGATAGCACTCTGACTGTCACAGTGTACCTCCACCTTCTCCCGATGAATTCCCAAGCTCTTCAAAAGTCCATGAATCCAAATGGCTTCCTTCATGGCCTCAGTAACTGCCATGTATTCAGCCTCAGTAGTAGACAACGCTACAGTGGACTGCAAATTGGACCTCCAACTTATAGGTGCTCTAGCCATAGTAAACAAATAGCCTGTAGTAGACCGCCTCTTATCTAGATCACCTGCATAGTCAGAATCAACATAACCCACCAATAACCTGCTAATATTGTCATCCCTCTCAAATTTCAAACCCACATCTGTGGTGCCACTTATGTACCTCAAAATCCATTTAGCTGCTTGCCAATGCTCTCTGCCTGGATCATGTATATATCGACTAACCATACTCACCGCCTGAGAGATGTCTGGTCGAGTACACACCATGGCATACATCAAACTGCCAACCACACTAGTGTAAGGTACATTAGCCATATACTGTCTCTCTTTATCTGTACTTGGAGACTGAGAAGCACTAATTCTGAAATGAGTGGCTAAGGGTGTACTGACTGGTTTAGTTTTCTCATCTATACCAAACCGTTTCAGCACCTTCAAAAGATATTGCTTCTGTGTCAAACTCACTATGCCCTTTGCTCTGTCTCTAGCTATCTCCATCCCAAGTATTTTCTTGGATTCACCAAGATCCTTCATCTCGAATTCAGAACTCAGCTGATTCTTCAAATTTTGAATCTCCTTAGCATTTTTAGAGGCAATCAACATGTCATCCACATATAATAACAGATATATGAAAGAGCTATTCTGCAACTTTCTGAAGTAGACACAATGATCATACTCACTTCTGGAATATCCCTGCACTTTCATAAACTGATCAAACCTCAAATACCACTGCCTTGGAGATTGCTTCAACCCATAGAGAGACTTCTTCAACCTGCAAACAGAACTTTCCTTCCCAGCAATCTTAAACCCATCTGGCTGCAACATATAAATTTCTTCATCTAGGTCCCCATGTAAGAATGCAGTCTTCACATCTATCTGTGTCAATTCAAGATCAAACTGTGCTACCAACGCCAACAAAATCCGAATAGAAGGATGCTTCACAACCGGAGAGAACACTTCATTATAGTCAATTCCTTCCTTTTGAGCATACCCCTTTGCAACTAGTCTAGCCTTGAACCGAACACTGCCTTTTGGACCTTCTTTCTTCGTATATACCCACTTGCAACCGATAGCTTTCTTCCCCTTTGGCAATTGCACTAGATCCCAAGTCTTGTTCTTATAAAGAGAGTTCATCTCTTCATCCATAGCAACTTTCCAATCTGCATTTTCAGAACTCCTAGTAGCTTCTTTAAAGTTGGAGGGAACTTCATCATCAACAATGGGAAGAGCAAATGCAACTGTTTCTGTAAAGCGAGATGGTCGTTTGATATCTCTTCTTTGCCTTCTTGCTGCAATTGATTCTTCCTGCTGGAGAGGGTCCTGGATAGGAACTTCTTCCTCATCCTCAGTATCAACCACATCATCTTCATTTTGGGCAGGAGTAGAATTTTCAACTGAACGCTTTTCTAACTCCACCTGTTGGAGAACTCTCGCACCAGTCGACTGAGAGCACCTACCAGTCGACTGTCCCGAGCTAATCTTCTGCTTCTCTTGATCAGGATCACCAGTCGACTGCATATGAGGACCAGTCGACTGTCCCGAGCTGATCATGCTGGTCTCATCAAAGGTAACATCCCTGCTGATTACTAACTTTTTCTGTTCTGGACACCACAACCTGTAACCTTTGACACCAGTACTGAAACCAACAAATATAGCCTTTTTGGCTCTTGCATCAAGTTTAGTTTCAGTTACATGAAAATAAGCAGGACAACCAAATATATGCAAAAAACTATAATCAGATGCAGGTTTACCACTCCATACCTCAATAGGCATTTTGCCTTCTAGTGCTGCCGATGGTAAACGGTTGACAATGTGGCTTGCATATATAACAGCTTCTGCCCAAAATGTCTTCTTCAATCCAGACTGTGCTAGCATACATCTCACCTTCTCAAGTAAGGTTCTGTTCATCCTTTCTGCAACCCCATTTTGCTGTGGAGTCTTCCTAACTGTGAAGTGCCTCTGGATCCCTTCACCTTCACACAATTTCAGAAACGGATCGTTCTTGTATTCCCCTCCATTATCTGACCTCAGAACCTTAATCTTCCTTCCAGTCTGGTTTTCAACTTTCTTCTTCCAACTTGTGAACAATGTCAAAACTTCATCTTTGTGTTTCATAGTATATACCCAAACTCGTCTGGAGTAGTCATCAACAAATGTAACAAACCAGTGTCTACCACTCATAGAAGGTGTCTGAGTAGGGCCCCAAACATCTGTGTGCACATAATCGATGATACCCTTTGTCTGATGTACAGCTGTACCAAATTTCACCCTAGTTTGCTTACCCAAAACACAATGTTCACAAAATTCCAACTTGCAACCTTTAGCATCTTTAAGCAACCCTTGCTTCACAAGCCCCTGCAAGGCCTTTTCTCCTGCATGCCCGAGTCGCATATGCCACAACCTAGTAGAGTCGGGAACAACCTGTTTAGGCTTTTCAGTTACACTGGCAGCCTGACCCAAATATGTTTTTCCCTGCAAGAAAAACAAGTTCCTTTTCCTTTGCCCTTTCATCACCACAAGTGCTCCGTTAGTCACCTTCAGAATGCCACCTTCACTAGCAAATTTCATTCCACTGGCCTCCAAAACACCAAGTGAAATCAAATTCTTTTTTAAATCTGGAACATACCATACATCTGAAAGCTCCCTAATAAGACCATCGTGCATTAGCAATTCAATCTTCCCGATTCCTACCTTCTTACAAGGTGCATCATTTCCCATCAAAACTACCCCACCATCCATATACTCTAAGGAAGTAAACCACTCCTTTCTCCAAGACATATGATAGGATGCTGCTGTATCAAGAAACCATACATCTTGATAAAGTGAGGGACTAGTTGCAAGTGCATAAGAAAAATCATCGTCACTATCTACATTATCAACAATCACATTTGCAGTCGAATTTCCCTTATTTCGTAGCTTAGGACAATCCTTTTTCCAATGCCCCCTTTCATGACAGAAAGCACATTCATCTCTGGCTGGTATCTTTCTGTCCTTTGAAACTCCTCTCGATTTGGAACGAGATTTGTTTCCTTTATTCCCAGATTTGGTCTCAGATCTGGTCTCAGTTCTGCCCCTTACAATCGATGCTTCAGAAGTTTCTCTATCAACCATTTTATCCCTTCTCCTAGTTTCATTATTCAACAGAGCATTTGCAACATCTTCATATTTAACAGTGTCTTTTCCATATATTAAAGTAGTTGCTAAATGATCATAACATTCGGGTAATGAATTCAACAGAATTAGGGCTTTGTCTTCATCTTTAATTTGCTCATCCAAATTTAACAAATCAGCCAATAATTTATTAAATGATTCAACATGAGCGTTCATAGACATACCTTCAGTATAGGTGAAGCGAAAAAGTCTCTTCTTCAAATACAGCCGATTCTCCAAACTTTTCCTCATGTATTTGTCTTCGAGTTTCTTCCACAACACCGCAGCAATGGTATCCCTCATCAAATATACTTTTGAGCCTTCGCGATAAAGAGCCGAATAGTCCCACACGCAACTCGATTCAACTTCTTCCAATCTACATCGGACATATTCTTTGGTTTTTCTTCCTCCAAAGCAACATCTTGTTCTTGTTGAACCAGAACATCCAACACCTTACACTGCCACATCCCGAAATTGTTTGTTCCATCAAATTTTTCAACTTCAAATTTTGCGTTGTGAATCGTTGTTCTAGAAGAACTTGATCCCGCAACATCCTTGGTCGCATCTGCTTCACTCGCCATCTCCCTCTAGGTCGAACCGAAAGCTCTGATACCACTTGTTGTGCGGAATACGAATGGACCACCAATCAAAGAGAGAAATAGCGAAGAAAAACAGAAAACAAACAAACACAAGGACACACAGATTTAATGTGGTTCGGCAAAACAAGTGCCTACATCCACGGGGCGGTTGGGGTTTCTTCTTCAAATAATCACCAATGGGTGAAACAAACCCTTACAGAGATGACGGCTGCAAAATCCGAATAGAGGTCTATACTTTACAAAACCCTAACGGGTGTATTTATAGGAAAACTACTGGGCCTTTCGAAATGGGCCTTTTCTAGTTCACAAACCCGCCTACAGTCGACTGGTCTTCTTACCAGTCGACTGGTCTTTAGTTCTGGACAGTCGACTGAGACACATCTTCAGTCGACTGTTGCTGCTGTATCCTTAGCCTTTGAAATTTCTCTCTGGACAGTCGACTGACTCCATACCTCAGTCGACTGATGTACTGAAACTTTCAATTGCTGCAGATACGACGGATATAAACCAACTGAACCAGAATCGAGCCATTATCCTACAAGGATAACAAAATCCAGCACTGCCATTAAAATTGAAATCAAACTACCTTCATCCACACGAAATAATGAAGAACTCTTGAATACTTCTATAAAACTACAATTATAGCAAAGACCGACCAACAAATTTCGAGATGTAAACACTAATCGACCATATCACTGATCCAAAAAATACTAATCAACCAGATCAGTGATCCAAAAAAACCTTAGAAAGAAAAGAATGAAATCAAAGTAATGCAAACATAATGTATTATCAAGCAAATGTAATAAAGGAAATACGAATAAAAAAATACATAAGGCAGCCAAGCAAACCATCAATTGTAACCTTCAAAAGAATAACCTAATGAAGTCAAATTAAAAACCAATAGCAAATAGAAAAATATACTTAAATATGAGTATGGATCTTTCTTACTAAAATGAGTACGGTGTGGGAGGTGACGCGGGATGCGGCGTGGGAAACAAGCGGGCTGGGGAGGGGGGATCAGGGGAGGCATTGTGGTGGGGGTGGAGTGCGGAGTCTGTGAGGTGAGCGGTGGTCGGCGACAAGGAGGCGTTGGAGGGGGGAAAATCATGGGAGGTGGTGTGCAAGGGTCGGGTAAAGTTTAGATTTTGAAATTGGGAGAGGAAGAGAACGTGGCCGAAGGGTTTGGGGTTTTTGTTGTTTTTCCTTTTAAAAAAAATTAAAATGTGTGGTTTGCACGTGGAAATTCCTACTTTTGCTATCTTTTCTCTATTTTCAATTAGAGAAAGGGAGAAAAGGTCTACCTATTTTTATAATACATAGTTACAATAAGTCCATTTTGTTTGGGAGGTTTCGCCAAACACTAAGTCTACAGTGAACTATAATATCATCTTAATTTAGTGCCAGGGCCGGCCCTGAGTTCTCGGGGGCCCCAGGCAAACTTCCGACATGGGGCCCCCTAATAACATATATATATATTTTTTACGCGCAAAGTACGTACCTATATTTATAAGGGAAGTTCAACGTTGGGGCCCCTAAAATTGCGAAATCTCCGGGGGCCTAAGACGGCCGTCTTACCCGCCTCTAGGGTAGGGTCGGCCCTGTTCAGTACCCATTTGAAGAGAGAAAATGGGTTACTTTGGGTTCTATTTTCCAGAATATGAAGACAGGAGAGGAGAGGAGGGATGCTTTTTAAAGATTAAACCTTGTATTCTTTCTAAATTGAACATATATACAATCTAAGTTGTTTAATTGCAGCTGCTCAATGTTTTCCAATGACTAAAAATTAATAAAAAATCCACCAAAGTTGATCCCAAACAACTGGGGTATTTAGGAACAAAACAACAAAAATCCCCTAAAATTGGTCACGTGACAACATATGCCCGAGAAAATAGATAGCATAGGCCGAGCCACAACAAAATACAAACGGAGTATGCTTATTCGCAACAACAAAAAATGTGGGTAAGTTACCTGTCAACTTGTAAATATTGGGGAAGGTTTACTGAAATTTACCCATATTATATCCAAAACATGTGGACTATCATTGCACAAAATATTTTTAAAAAAAGTTTTATTTTGATGAGAAAACAAGTACAGATTTGGTTTTGGACTTGATTATTTAGTTTGCACTCCCAACAAGAAGACAGGATCGGGGAGAGAGGGTCTGCGGAAACACATGGTCTGGCCCAACCAAATAAATACTTAAGTGGCTACGCAAGTAGCAATGGTATCCGGGTGGGGTCGGATCCTTTATTACCCGGATATAGACACGATTTCTACGGGTCAAAAAATTCAACCCGGATCTGTGAGGACCGGTTCCGGTTCAAGGTCTGAGTTTGGGTCATGTTAAAAAATTCCTACCCATTCGGTGTGAGCGGGAGTGTGAGCGACGAGTAAAGGTGCTGAGCGGAGGATTTAGAATAGATGAGAGAAAAAGAAGACATGAGTTTTGAGTTTGGAAGGACGAAATTTAGAATTGAGAAAGAGAGGGGGGGGGGGGGGGGGGGGGGGGGGGGGGGGGGGCGTATTTATTTTAAATGTTTATTTTCTAAGATTTTTTAATAGGCTCGGGTCTGATTCGGGTCTGTTTTGAGCAGATTCGGACCCGATCCCGAAATACAACGCATCCTAATTTAGAACCCGAACCCGTATAGATCGAGTCGATTTCGGTCCAATGCTAGGTTCGGGTATCTGGAAGTTATATCAATGCTAAAGGCAAGCCCAAGTAAAATATATTTGTACAAAGTATGTACACATACACCCCTCTCTAAATATATAATTTCACATCAATCTCATCCACTCATATTTAAATTCTTTTTTGGGCATATACAACTTGCTAAATTTTTTACTATTTATGAACGGTAGAGATACTTGATTCTAGACTGGTAGAATTAGGGTCCAATGATTTTGGACCCGATCAGACCCTACCTCATCTGAACCCAAACCATGGACCCGTTAGTAGACCAATAATTTAATTTTTAATATAGTAGACCAATAATTTAATTTTTAATATATTCAAGATAGTTGTATGTGTTAATTTTTATAAGAAAAACTTTTTTGATAGAAAATAGAATTTAATATATCCATATAACATAATAAAGAGTGTGAAATCTTTTCTTTTACTCCCATTTTGCATCTCATAATCTTTATTTTATAAAATGAACTTACTTATATTCATTTACATATTAATTAATTTTACTTTCACTTTCAATATGTAGCTAATTAATGTGATATTCTAAAGAAAAAAAATATGTTTGAAATTTGAATATTAAAAACTTTCGTAAACATCGAAAAAAAAATATTGTCATATATTATTAGATTCGTTGGGTACCGGAGAACCGATTGAACCCGAACCAGACCCGAAAAAATTAAATAGACCCGGATCCAGACCCAGACCCTTTGTCATAAGGCAAGGTCCGGGTATCTCACTACCCAACCTTATCCGACCCGACCCGATACCAGTGCTATAGAACTTGTCAATTTATACATTAATGTAACCTTTTTTTTTGCCTAACCCCCATACTGAAAATTTTCAATGTCCCAAATTAATTTCGTCTAAAGTCGGAATGGAACTTGTCGCCTCTTACCTAAGTGCTAAGAATCTTACCAACTATGTCACATGTGCTTAGTTTACGCACCATATTTATAGGATCAGGTTTCATGCTCAAACATACTTTTAGTTTTAATAATCTATATAATAAAACACAAAGAAAGCTATCAAGTGGCTCACATTCAATCTCTTCCAAAATCAATGGACCAGATCTACTCTCACAAAACATATTTTTCCGTCCAAATTTCAAACTCCACAAATTCAAAAACCCACGCACACACTCTCTCTCTCTCTTTTTCCCCCAAAATCAACCCGTTCTCTCTCACTTTCTCCCCGTTCTCTCTCTCTTTCTCCTGCCCACTCTCTCTCTCACTGTCTCCCTCTCTTTATCTCCCCGCTCTCTCTCTGTCTCCCTCTTTCTCCCCACCTCCGCTCCGTCGCCTCTTCAGCACCCCCACCATCGGGACGTTTTCAGCGCCCCCCACCTCCCGACCCTAACCCCCTCATCTTCCCTTCCGCTCTCATCCATCAGCGACCCGGCCACCTCCGGCGCCTCTTTAGCGCCCCTACCACCTCTGCTGCCTCTTCAGCGCTCCCCACCTCTAGTTGCCAACCCCCTCCTCCCTTTCGCTCTCACCTCCAGTCGATTTCACCATCCAACCATCGATTAGAAGAATCAGCAACCCCATCTAACCATCAATTTCACCATCTCAGGTATACAAAATCCAACCATCGATTATGCTGTTTTTGTGCTTGGGGTATTGAGAAAGATTGTGCTTTTTTTGTTGGTTATACAAAATCCAACCATCGATTAGAAGAATTGTGCTATTTTGGTTATTGAGAGAGATTGACTAATTTGGGTATTGAGAGAAATTTGGGTATTGACAGATTTGGGTATCTTTTAGAGAGATTTGGGTATCCTAGACAACACTGTGATGTTTCTGTTAGAGAGATTTGGGTATCTTAAAAAGCATATATGTTTGGGTATTGAGAATTTCTTAGATTAAAAACACATATGTTTATATTGTGATATTTGGGTATTGAAGAAAGGCAATGTGGGTGGTTTGGGAGGGATTAATTCTGTAGGTGTAGGCAATGCTGGATAATTCTGTAGGTGTAGGCAATGGGCTTAGTGTTGTTGGTTCGGAGATTGTTAGGGGAGGGAGTAGTAGTATAGCGAGCATTGATAAAGGGAAGAGTTTGTACTGCTGTGAGATTATTGATTTCGAAGAGTTTGTACTGTAGAGTTTGTAGTGTTGTAGGTGTAGGCAATGGGCTTAGTGTTGTATGTGTGGAAGCTTATCGTGTTTCTGAGGATGGTTCCAAAATTTCAATGACTTCAGCTCCTATCGCTTCGTCAAGTAGAGTTGTGGATGTGGCGAGTAGGGTTTAGAATGGGTGGTGATTGTTGCCTAATTTAAGTAATTTGCATGTGGGTTGCAGTAAACAATATGAACATCAACCCAAGGCTATGTCTTTGAAATTTCGTTTGTAAATATTTGCAGGTAATAGGCATAATTAAACATAGAATGCATAGTGTTTATTCTAGGTTTGTTTATTACATAGGAGCAAGGATTAGAATTGTTAGATAACTGCGGATTTGGAGTAGTAAACCGGGATTATCTCAACTCCTCAAAAATGATTATAAAAAATTCAAAGTTTTGATAACTATATAGTTTCATGAGATAATTTCATTTCCAAGGCAATATTAATAATAAAAACATTCAAGCTACCAAGCATGCAGTTGGTGAAGAAATCAATGCAATTGGTATAACAACAAATCCCTGGTGCAATGAAAAATAAGTTCCTTTTTGCCGAGAGTTAATAGATTAAAGTTAAATATACAGACTCAGTAAACCAACGAATTTGGAAAAAATATTGCAAAAAGAAACATCAGAAACACTGTCAGCATTGATAGCAGGTTTAGTAGATTGTTAGGGGTTGCACTCAATATATTTTCTGCTCTTCAGATATGGAATCTTGGGATTTAGTGAGCTTCTCCCAAAAAACTGTGCTTAGTCATTCTACACCCTGTTCATCTTTCTTGATCATCCGTCTAAACACCATATCTCCTATATATTTGGTGGCTTTTCTAGAAGATAGATCATAGTAGTTAGTACGTTTTTTAAAATAATTTATAATCAAAGTTAATCAGAACATCAAAGAAGAAAATAGATTACTCTACAATATATTGATTGGTTTGTTAAAATAATTAGAATGTCAAAGTTAATCATCATATATTTCCCCTCCTTTATATGCAGATTAATTGCTCCAATTAAAGAACAGCAATGGATGACATCACTATATATGGCCATATAAGTATCTTCTTTTTAAAAAAAAAATCTACAACTCTTGATATAATAATAAGTTCCTCACATTTTAATGTTTACTTTAATACCTTACAGGTTGATGTTGACTTGGAAAAACAGTAAGTGAAGCTTTTCATTGTGTTCTTAGCACATTAATTAATTGTCCACTTACATTCAAAATTGATATTTTTCTATTGCAGGTGCAATTCCTTCGACAAAAAAATATCGGGGTTACCATTCGAGATGAACGCGAACTTAATCTAATATCTCTTCGCAAGATAAGCTTCACCCCTTATTACTTGGTTGGTCTTTTGCTCATTATTGATTTTTTTATTAATTCCTACTTTTTAACCACCCAATGTAGAGAAAGGAAACAAGTTATTCTGGCAAAGGAAAGGGAAAAGAAAATGAAATGTCAAGTACGGTATATGCTTATTTTGCTTCTTTATCTTGCTTTATCTACATTGTTTTTTCTTTATCTTTCCTCACACCCTTAATTTGATTTTAAAGTATTTGAAATGTTGCTTGAATAGGCAGGAATATTGTGTCAACCTTAAATTTGGACTTCACGTTGGATCTAAAGTCCATTGCCCTGCAAGCGCGTAATGCAGAGTACAACCCCAAGGTATATACATGCATCTTCAATTTATGCTCATTACTTGCTGTCTAGATGATTTTTGTGGTTATTGTTCTGTCCCTAAATGTTAATGCCATCATGTGTTGATGTAAAAGCTAATTTTTTACTGGAAATAGAAGAATAGATGTCATTCTGAGGTGTTTTTTTAATGTTATTGAAGTTTTGTTTATATCTATTTTGTTATGAAGGAAGGAAATAGAAGAAAATGCAATGAAGAGAAGAAGGTTGTTGTTCTCACCTAAGTTGGCAGGTGTTGTAAAGAGAGAACTCAGAGATACTCAAAAACTCTTTTTCATCGTCTTTACATCTCAGGTATTGCGTTCGTTTTGTTGGGTTTGTGTTAGATTGATACTGTTTTGCATCTAATTTTGCATCTAATTTTAGGATTGATACTGTTTTGCATCTAATTTTGCATCTAATTTTAGAATTGATTCTGTTTTACAGCTCCGTCAACCCAAATTTCACCTCAACGCAGATTTTAGGATTGTAAGTGTTATTCGAAATTGATACTGTTTTCCATCTAATTTTGCATCTAATTTTAGGATTGTATCTGTTTAGGATTGCAAATTTTAAATTTTTTAGTATTCCCGTGGATATCTGATTGTATCTATTACGAGGATTGATGCTAATATTTGTTGTTCTAAACATTTTGAGGTTACTAAGTGCTATTTGTTCTCTACAATAAATCAGAAATCTAATATGGTCGAATAGATAAAATTAACCCAAAAGACTCCATGCTCGACTTGAGTCTCCCACACATCTTCTTCCAACTAGAAAACGTGTGGGTCATTATTGTTCACAATTTGGATCTGGTTTAGAAATGGTTTCATTATAGTTTGAGTTGAAGTAGTAATTGGTGAAAATGATCTTAGAATCAACTTAACTATTTGCACCGACGACTTTTGTATATGCCAGTTTGTGGATTAAAGGTTACTTTTTAATGAATTTGCACCAACTATCCAAGACTTTAAGTATCACTGTATGACATCCATATGTAGAATCACTTGATAATGTTATAAGCATCAAGCCCGAGGGGAAATTAAAATGCCAAGGATTAAGCCAAAACTTAAATGTAGCAATATAGTATGTTACCTTCATCATCATCTTGATAACTCCTTATAGACAATTCCATTTTCGGATGTAAAGAGCCAAAGACTCAAAGAAAAAATGTGCCAGAGAAAACAAAGGATTAACAGTTGATATTAGATTGAGCCAAAACAGACTATTCAAGTAATAAGTATCACTGTATGATAACCATACGTAGATAAGTAGATTCACTTGATAATGTTATAAGCATCAAGCTCAAGGGAAAATTAAAAAGCCAACAATTGGGCCAAAACTTAAATGTAGCAAAATAGTCTGTTACCTTCATCATCATCTTGCTATTGGTACATGTGCTAGGCATTTGCAGATTTGCTAGCAAAATAGCAAAGGATTGCACTTGCATTTTGCACTTGACTTGAATAGATAGTGAAGCAACAAAACAATCAATCAATGCACAATCCTGTACAATTTGTGGGGACAGTGAAGTAACATGCTCAAAATCTATCTCATAAGTCATCATGCTCTGAATTTAGAAAAATGTAGTGATGTAACAATCGTAAAGCTCATATAGGATGAAATAACAATTGCAAATGCATGGTTATACTCTGGTTGAAGCTCAGTTTGTGGATTATTTCTTCATTTGCATCGACTACTATTTGTTATCAATTATTCATTCAAATTTATACTCAACCTCTTTTAGTTTTATTCTCATTATAAATGTGGTACCACAGCTTCATATTATAACTAGAAATTCTCTTACATTCGCTTCTCACTAAGAGGTGCTTTCAGTGCTCTGTCTTATTTTAATCTACTTTGATGATGGCAATTGTTAAACTCTTACAAAAAATTGAAGTTCAGGAGTACCAAAAGGAGAATGAACAATAACTACAAGAGTACTCATCAAGCAGGTCATTAGTAACAACTATAATGGATTCTAATAAAAAGTTGGTTAACTAATTGCAATGAAGTACTATAAATTCATTATTACAATCAGAGAAAGACTGGAATACCAAACAAAACACGACAATAATTTATGGGGCAATAAATCTAAGAATGATTCAACCAAAGTATAACCATGCATTTGCTTCATCATGAGTATGACAGGAAAAGATTTCCAATAGGCACAGGATAATAGTTTTAACGCGCATTATGTTCTTATTGAAGTTTTTAGAGGAAAACATAAATTGTAGAAGTAAATGTTTCAGGGAGTATCTAAATCTTTTAAACAGGCATCAAGATGGGTTTATGAATATTACAGATCCCAAAGCTACATCAGAAGAAATCCGTAATAGCAAAAAAAATTGAAGGTGTATGGGAAAAAAAGATTATATTGTTTTTTGCATAGAATTTTAGGATCAAAATATTAACTAATACAATTCCAAGGGACAATCTGGTAAATAGAATGCAAGGATATTACAAAAGCACATTCTTCATATGAACATTAACAGGAAAAATGAGTGCTTTTCCAATAAACATAACCAAACTGTCTGTGCCTGCTGGCCAAGAAAATTTTTGGTTAATCTTATATTATTTCCCCCCCTGAACTTAGGTATCAATGAATGAGTCAAACCTCAAGTTAGTGTCTTTTTATCCCAGAAAGACCACCATCAATTGTGTGATACAAAAACTGATTGCATTTGTTGTGTCCAGTCAAGGATAACTCCAAACCATAGACTGTATCATCCCGAGGCATCGAGTTGGTTGTCAATAAGATATACACACTTATTAAGTAGAGACCGACCAATAATGTCAAAATTTTCATACAGTTCATAATAATGTAAACATTTTGATACACCGTTCTCTTTGAACACTGCATTTATAGCTATCGCAACCATTAGCACCCTGAAACTATTCTCTCATCTTCTCATCTTGGCCTGCACTATCGCCACCCTATTACCAATGTGTTTCTTTCCAAACCTCCAATCACTCCGTTCTATCTTCAACAAGGTCGTTGCCACCACCACCACTACAAGCAACAAGACATTCCTTCGCCAACAACCACCACAAGCATGGTAACCCTGATCAAATTCCTATCCATAATCTTAACCAGGAATAAAGTTTAGGGAAGCTCAATGTTAACTCTGCAAAGAACTACACGAGCGTATATGACAATATGTTTGTTACCAATCATTGAAATTTTGATGAAAGACATAATTCCAACATAATCCATAGGTTCATTTACATCTTTTTAATGGGCATACTGGCTTTAGAAATTATGAATCAGATATCCGCAAATGAAGGTTATTAACACTTTGTCACTGAAAATATATTCAGTAGTCCCTTCCAAACCAGCCAAACTAATTTTGCTTAAGACTCACAAACAATCAAATTTGGAAGCAACAAGATTTACAATCAAAACAAGAATTTCAGAGGATGCATTCATGAAACTATCCAAAACCTGGGATTCATCTGAAGTTGTCTCAATTAATTTCATGCAGAGTACCACACATTTGGCTCCAATGTCACATGCTCAATGAATTATAAAGATAGCATATTATCATTATCGATAAACACTGAAATTTAAACTCCAACCCAGACAACTATATGGATGTGATCTGTTCATATCTCCATCTGATCTCTTCATGCCAGTTAAAACTCCCTCAATTGAGCATGCATCTAGCCATGTTCGTTGCATTCTGTGAGATGTCCAGTTTTAATGACATAATTGATTCTTCATCAATTTAATTGGTTATTGTTTAACTTTCATTACCAAAAATATCCGAGAGCAAATGGCTAATTGAAGTGTACTGTTTCTTTTTCTATTCTTTTCTTTTTCTCATCAGAAATTTGTCAAAGTATCTGTTGGAAGTCGCCTAATTTTTTTGTTGAATTACCAAATAATTTAAGTTAAGGAAATTTCTAATCTAATTCGAGATTAGAAAACATCATGTTGAAGGTAGAGGATCGCAGTTTTAACTCACATTTTGGAATATTTACAGGTGTTGATATTGTCTGGGAACAAGATAAATGAATGGCCTGGTAAAATATTGTCTTCTCTTCCCAACCTATCATGTTTGAAATTGGACAACAATTCCTTGGCACAGGTAATTTCTTTATGTTTAAATTGGTGAGGTTTTTAATATATCTACTGTTTCAATTAGAGGGTGTGTGTGTGGTTGACCATTGTCCATCACATGCAGTACACATGCTAAAAGTATTACTCATTTCAATAACTTAAAAAGAGTAGTATTAAGAGTTAGGTTCATCGTCTTGGGAAAAGAGTCTACAGTTAAGTTGGGCAATTCCAGTGTATGCACAATACAAAATAATTGATAACGGTTACAAGTAGAAAACATGCCCGGTGCACATAATTTAGCTGATCATTGCCCGCCAACTCTGTTCGTCTCTTGGGTCTCAACCTCAAGTTTATTCTACAAAAAAACCTCTATATAAGTTTTATCAAGAGTTAAATCCTTGATACAAGCCTTCCTAAATTCAACTACCTTCTGATCTTTTAATTTCTCCTTTTTTCCTGAACCTTGAACATATTCTTAAACTTTTTTACTGTTGTCTCCACTGGTGGACACTTAATATCATCATAAAAAAATATCTGGGTTAAGTAAAAAAATATGCAATTAAAATAAGAAAACAAATGGATTTTTAGAAATCAAAATAAAGTTCATGTTAAATCATGCTAATGAAGGAAATATGTTGTAACTTTTTACTAATCGCAATGATAACATAAAGCCACAAAAATGTCCATACAGAATCTTTCAGATACATAAGATTTTGCCAACCCAATTGAATTCTAATTTCAGCACTAAAAACCATAACACCATATCAAATACTATTGGCATATACATCATAATACTTGACAAATATTGCATTTAAAAACTCAAATCTTTTGTTCACAAAGATGCTAAGAGGTTCATAATGTTACTAATTTATCATTTCCATCTCACAACATGATGCCTGTAACAGGTTAATTTTTTTTATAAAAAACCTATTCACTATAGTTGTGTGATTGAAAAAAATAATGCAAGCCAATTTCATGGCATGATGCCTTAAACATGATGAAAAATTCAAAAGGAATTTTTTTAGCATTCAAACTTTTATTTTTCACAGAAGATGTAAATGGTGATACATTTGCTAAACAAAAGTCATCTCATTAGTCACCTTTGTAACTTTTTTATGTTTTATGTTTCGTTATAATCTTTACTTTATCTTGAAGAAATTACTATACATCTATTTCCATATCAATGAAACCTCTTCCTGAAATCTTGCATATGGATATGGATAATAATCATTATAAATGATATATATGAATTTTCACCAAGAGCATGCAGGAGTGTTGTTCATGGAATGTTGACATCGAACTATAGGTCCATACACATAGCTTCCACACTGTAATCGAAGTTTCTTTCACTTGAAAGCTCAAAAATTGTGAACCGTCCTCTGAAAAACAAATTTCTCATATTAGTACCTCAGCAAATTAATCATAAATACTTCCATCTCATATTAGTACCTCAACAAATAGTTATTGTTTACTGTTTGTTGTTTGTTGTTAGTTATTTTTAAAACTCTCATTGTTTTCATTGATTATTGTAAACTCTTACTATTTGTTTCAAAACTTACTGTTTTTTTAGGTACACTATTTGGTCCCATTTTTGAAGACTTGAAGAATTGTGTTTTTCTACAACACTGTAAATTTTTTTACCCCTCATTCGGTTCGCTGGTGTAAATTTTGGTGAAGGACGTAATAGTTGTAATATTTAGCATTTTAGGAGATTATGTAAGTATCTGTATATAATGATGATATAATATAATTATGTTAATACCCGTACCCGCAATTTTGTGGAGTATTGGGTTCTGTGTTTGGTTTTTGAAATATTTTTCGAAGGTTTTTCAAAAAATTCATTACGTTTTCAAACGAATTTTTGGTTTTTATTTTGTATCTTGCATTATATTATGATTTTTTCTCCCAGAGCCTTATATATATAATGTCTGTGTGATGTTGCTTTGTTTCGCCTGGGGAGGATTGATATTTATTGCCTGTGATGTCATATTTTTAATTGTTAGCAGAATTTCGTAATGAATTGCTGTAAAAAGGCTAATATTTTAGGGGAGATTCTGTCGAAATTTTTACTAAATTTTCTAAAATCTATTATGTTTTCAAACGATATCTTGGTTTTTATTTTGTATCTTAGTCATATGAAGATTTTTTCTCCCCAGAGCCCTATATATATGCTGCCTGTGTGATGTTGCTTGGATTGGCCTGGGGAGGATTCGTATTTATTGCTTGTGATGTTAAATTTTTAATTGTGAGCAGAATTCTGTAAGGAATTGCTGTAAAATGGCTAATATTTTAGGGGAGGTTCTGTCGAAATTTTTACAAAATTTCCTAAAATTTATTATGTTTCCAAACGATATCTTGGTCTTTTATTTAATATCTTTAGTCATATGAAGATTTTTTCCCCCAGAGCCCTATATATATTATGCCTGTGTGATGTGGCTTGGATTGGCCTGGGGAGGATTCAATTTGACTGCCTGTGATATTAATTTTTTAATTTTGAGCAGAATTCCGTAAGAAATTGCTCTAAAAAAACTAATATTTCAGGAGATATTTTGTCAAAATTTTTACTACAATCATGCCTATAAAATTTTAGAGAAGAGTGTCGAAATTTTTACTAAACAACTTAATTAATTAATCATTCTTCGCGATAACGTGCCGTAGGAAACAATTTAAAGGTGATTGTATTAGAAAACTATGAGGAAGCAATATAATTTCAAAGGAGACCTGTATAGAGTAGATGATTGTATTAGAAAGGTGGTTGTATTTATTTACAATCAAATTTTTTTTTCCGGTCATGGTGCATATTTTTAATTGATGCTCTCACACTTCTTGACAAAAATCTAGCTTTTTTAAGAATTGGATAAGTCAAAAACTAAAACATTTAAGGGCAATAAAGATAAATTCCTAAAAAACAAAAACATTTTAACGAATAATTGTTAAAGAAGTATAAAGAGGTATATTGAATGACTTTTGATCTTAGCATGTATAATACATAAATTTATGTGCAGTTCACCCAACCAAATAACTTCAACTAAATTTATATGCAGTTCCGAATACGTGCCGTAGGCACGTGCCACAGGCATACCTAGTTGAATTAAATAAGATATGAAAGAGCAAAATTGGATGATTGCTTGGGGAGATAAAAAAATAAAGAGGGGACTAGTGAGAGTAAGGAAAGATTAAACATACAAAAAAAATGTTGAATAAATTAAGTTTAATTCGCTAATCAAACTGACTGGCTTCTTGGTTCGCTTTTTCTTTGGTTTTCCTTACTACTCAAAATAAATAGTTGCGACCTTTTCTGGAGTTGTGAAGGGTTGTTCGAGAGCATTTGTAGTCGTTGCAATTCAAAATTTAGATATTTAGCATTTAGAAATATGAATTTAAATTGCAGTTGTAGTCGTCAAAAGCTAAAATTTGTGGGTTTTTTAAATAGTAACAGACGAGGGATCAACTTTCGTCCTTTTAATATTAATTTTTTTTTAGCACGGACGGGAGATGAAATCCCGTCCGAGAAATTCTTAAGAAAGATTAAAAAAAATTGTAAGCATATTTATGCATAACCATTTGGCCTATTTCATCTGAGCCCTTGATCCCAAAATTTACACTAATCACAAAGCTAATACATATGCATAATAATTCGTATAGACATAATCACATAGAAACACCCTTGAATTAGTTTTGGAGAAAAATGCATTAGACGGTAAATCATTTAAGGCTGCGTTTGGTTTGTTGTTTTAAAAATGTCTTTTTAAAATTGTTTTTGAAAAACTGTTTTATGAAAAGAGTTTTTTGAAAATGAGAGTATAAAAGGCGTTTGGTTAATTTTTTTTTTATAAAAGAGTTCTCTCTCTCCCCCTATTCACTATCTTTCTCTCTCCTCCATCGTCGAGCCACTCGTCTTCCCCAGCCGAACCTCAGCTCCGCTCGTCGTGAGCACCTCGTCGCTGTCCACAACCCCTTGACAGCTTCGTTGTCAACCTTTTGCCCTCCATCGACCTCCTGAGCAACCCCGAGCTCTTCAAATTCCTCGTCCTCCACCGCTGAACCCATCGACTGCTCCCTCGACCACTCCTCCAACCCCTCTATTCCCTGACGTCCACTCCAAATCTCTATGGAACCACCATCTCGCTTCTGCAGGTAAACTTATTTTTTTTTTTTACTTTTCTTTTCTACTTATGATTAGATCTGATGCTAAAATATGATTTGAAATTAAAACGCAGAGCAAAAAATGATGACAAGCATCGACATGAACCAATCTTCAGCTATTGCCAATCACAGAGATCAGAGCGAAGGGGAAGCTGGAACATCATCGCCCAACAGCGACTCGACGATGAAGGGTTGACGACGATGGCGACTCGACGACGAAGGAGACGGAGGCGGCGACTGGCGGAGAGGCGAGGAAGGGTCGCTCGACGATGGGTGAAGAATAAGGCGGGAGAGAGGAGAAGAGGGAGAATGGGGATGAACAATGCGGAAAAACTTGGAAAATTCATTTTGTAAAAAACGATATCCAAACAGTTAGAAAAAAAAAGGTTAAAAACCTATCCAAACACGCCCTTACCATCCGAGATTTTTATTTATTTAAAAAAAATTTTGATCGGACGGTAAATCATTTGTCGTCTGATATATTTTATTAAAAAAAACTGTGGGATGATGAATCATCTTTCGCCCAATACATTTTGGAGATGAAATTTTCGATAGACGACAAATAATCTTCCGTGAGCTATATTTTTCAAATTCCTATCTCTTCCCAAATATAGCCGGCCACCGTTCTCTTCAAACCCAAAATTTGGGTATTTATTCCCTCAAACCCAAAATTGAGTATTTAGTTAAAGACTACAGGACATTTTTTGCCAAATTTTATAAAATTTGGAAATAAAGTCAATGACTACAGATGCTCTGAATGGATACATTCTTTTTGAAAGATTTGATTAAAAATTAATTGCCAAAATAGTTGGTTATTTTCGAGGAGATATTTTATATGAACAGTATATAATTTGATTTACCATATGATAATGATAAGCCTAGCCCCTCTCTCTCTTTCTGCCAAAACAAAACCACTTATATTTTCTATAATATCTCTAATATAATATCATAGTGGGAGAAGGCTTTAGTGTCATTTCTAAATTTATCAATGCGTGTCGCACATATCATAACTAATATAAAGGAGGTTCCAGGTTCGAGTCCTCACTACGACAGAGTTTTTATTTTTTAAAAATAAATTATTGAGACGTACATCATGTACGTGTAAACTACTAATAAATGATAATTACGAAAAGATGCTAATCCAAAATACTTTGAAGAGGCAGGGGTGATGTTGAGTGCATTTATAGCTTACTTGTTGACTGCCTTATTTTGGAAATCTACTCATGCTAACTTGTTGTTATTAGGACGGTAAAATGAATAGGACGGTACGTCGTTCGTCCGAGTCCGACTCGAGAAATGATCCGACTGTAAACCGTCCGAACTGTTATACGAATCAAATTTGAACAAATTATTAGGTCCGATGATTTACCGAGTCCGGTCCGAGTTCGAATCTAGTTCGTCTGAATAACATAATCTTTTGCTTTTATAATGAACCGAATCTGGACTATAAAAATTTTGTCCGACCTGGATCGAGCCGGACATAAGTCTGTCTGAGTAGAATTTTGATCCGTGCTCGAACATATAGCAATCCGGATCCGTCCGGTCCGATTTATATCCCTAGTTGTGATGATGGGACCGAGTGTGATTTTAAGGAAAATTGAGCTTCTAGCTCAGTACAAGCTAATTGTGTTTCTTTGTTTATTCAACTTATAGCATGAATTAGAGTAAGTCAATTTCCATTTATTTTCATTTACTTACCCTCAGTTAAAGTAAGTCAATACATTTATTTTCTTTCAAGTTGGTTAGTAGTTTTCATAATATTTTCGTACATGCATATTCATGATTTCTCAAATATATTTCTGATGCGGTTTGTTTCTGGGAGACGTGTGGATGCACCAGGTGTGAGTTCTTACTCGATTTGTATTGAAGGAGAAAGCTTCTTCAGAGGCGACCCTCAGCTGGCCGAGCGGTACCTGCGACAGGCTGGAGTGAGGTGGATGTCTGGGCTCGGATCAGGTGGCTCGGATCCGAGGTCTGGTGTACCTGCAGACGGTCTCGAAACACCGGGGTTGGTCCCGGTGGCAGACCCTCCGACGATCTAGTCAGTTACTTTAAGATAAGAGCAACAGTAACTAGGGTTTAGAGGAGAAAAGATTGATTACCCTTGAAGAAAGGAGAGGGCCTGGTATTTATAGGAGATTCTAATCGGGTCTGGACCCGTTTGGGGCTGGGCCGGACCCGGTTACCCGATTGGCCGAAGCGGTGGAAAGTCGGGCGGTATAGGGCTGACGTGGCAGGCGTCGGAGTGGTTTTCGGGCTGACGTGGCAGATCTCCGGGCGGTTTTCCGGTGCTGACATGGCTGATCTGAAGGATCAGGAAGGACGCGTATCCTGAGGAGATCTGGTGGCTCAGGGTGAGCCACGCTTTATTCCTGACCCATATCACAAGCCCCACACTCCCGCAGGGTTGGGTGATCCAGCAGTGCGGGGGTGACTCATGGTCCTCGGGGGAAGGGCAGATGTCAGGGTAAGAAGTAGGGTCTGTTGTTCCCCGAAGAGGGTCAGGGGCAGGAGGAATGGACTCCTCGTTTGGATGTGCGTGGGGTGAAGTTCTTAGGAGGGGATAGTCGGTAGTATGAATGTCGAGCTCACTAGGTCGGTGGCCGAGTTTGGGGGGTCGGTAGACGAACTTTCGGGTCGGCGGACGAACCCATACGGGTCGGTGGACGAACCCTCCAGGGGTCGGACGACCGACTCGCTAGTTGGAAGAGCGAGAGGTCGTCCAGGCCACTCGATGGGGCTCGTCTTGCATGAGGTCGTGAGGTCAGCCGGACGAGTGTCTGGCTAGTTTTTAAGAGAGTGAGGGGATGAGACTCGAGTTCCGATCCGAGCGCCGAGTCCCTTCTGGGAAAAGAGGAGTGGCTCGTCCTTCGATCCGAGCTCCGAGTGTTTTAACGAGAAGAGAAGAGGGGTTTGATTCGGATTTTGATCCGAGCGCCGAGTCCGCATTGAGAGGTGAGGCAGCCTGGCTCGAGCTCAGGGGGGTCGGCGGACGAGACCAGAAGGCTCGGCGGACGAGACCAAGAGGATCGGCGGACGACTGCCTCGCTGGTTGGAAGAGCGGGGGTCGTCCAAGCCATTTCGTTGGGATGGCGTCCGAGGTCTTGTGGTCGGTCATCCGAGCGTCTGGTCAGTTCAGAGAGTGGGCGGATGAGACTCGAACTCCGATCCGAGCGCCGAGCCCGTACTGGGAAAGGAGGAGGTGGTATGGCTCGAATCCCTATCCGAGCGTCGAGCCCAACCTGCGAAAGGAGAAAGTGGTGCGGCTCGAATTTTTATCCGAGCGCCGAGTCTGCATTGAGAGGTGAGGCAGCCTGGCTTGAGCTCAGGGGGTCGGCTGACGAGGCGAAAAGGGTCGGCGGATGAGACCAAGAGGGTCGGCGAACGAGACCAAGAGGGTCGGCGGACGAGACCAAGAGGATCGGCGGACGACTGCCTCGCTAGTTGGAAGAGCGTCGAGCCCCACCTGTGGAAGGAGAAGGTGGCTTGGCTCGAGTTTTCATCCGTGCGTCGACCCCCACCTGTGAAAGGAGAAGGTGGCTTGGCTCGACTTCGCATCCGAGCGTCGAGCCCCACCTGTTGAAGGAGAAGGTGGCTTGGCTCGAGTTTTCATCCGAGCATCGAGCCCCACCTGTGAAAGGAGATGGTGGCTTGGACCGAGTTTTCATCCGAACGCCGAGTTCGTATTGAGAGGTGAGGCAGCCTGGCTTGAGCTCAGGGGGTCGGCGGTCGAGGCAAAAAGGGTCGGCGGTCGAGACCAAGAGGGTCGGCGGACGAGACCAAGAGGGTCAGCGGACGAGACCAAGAGGGTCGGCGGAGGAGACCAAGAGGGTCGGCGGACGACTAAGAGCGTCGAGCCCCACCTGTGGAAGGAGAAGGTGGCTTGGCTCGACTTCGCATCCGAGCGTCGAGCCCCACCTGTGGAAGGAGAATGTGGCTTGGCTCGAGTTTGCATCCGAGCGTCGAGCCCCATCTGTTGAAGGAGAAGGTGGCTTGGATCGAGCTTTCATCCGAACGCCGAGTTTGTATTGTGATGAGGCAGCCTGGCTTGAGCTCAGGGGGTCGGCGGACGAGGCAAAAAAGGGTCGGTGGACGAGACCAAGAGGGTCGGCGGACGAGACCAATAGGGTCGACGGACGAGACCAAGAGGGTCGGCGGACGAGACCAAGAGGGTCGGCAGACGACTACCTCGTTAGTTGGAAGAGCGTCGAGCCTCACCTGTGGAAGGAGAAGGTGGCTTGGCTCGACTTCACATCCGAACGTCGAGCCCCACCTGTGAAAGGAGAAGGTGGCTTGGCTCGAGTTTTCATCCGAGCGTCGAGCCCCACCTGTGAAAGGAGAAGGTGGCTTGGCTCGAGTTGTCATCCGAGCGTCGAGCCCCACCTGTTGAAGGAGAAGGTGGCTTGGATCGAGTTTTCATCCGAACGCCGAGTTTGTATTGCGATGAGGCAGCCTGGCTTGAGCTCAGGGGGTCGGCGGACGAGGCAAAAAAGGGTCGGTGGACGAGACCAAGAGGGTCGGCGGACGAGACCAATAGGGTCGAAGGACGAGACCAAGAGGGTCGGCGGACGAGACCAAGAGGGTCGGCAGACGACTACCTCGCTAGTTGGAAGAGCGTCGAGCCCCACCTGTGGAAGGAGAAGGTGGCTTGGCTCGACTTCGCATCCGAGCGTCGAGCCCCACCTGTGCAAGGAGAAGGTGGCTTGGCTCGAGTTTTCATCCGAGCGTCGAGCCCCACCTGTGCAAGGAGAAGGTGGCTTGGCTCGAGTTGTCATCCGAGCGTCGAGCCCCGCCTGTGAAAGGAGAAGGTGGCTTGGCTCGAGTTTTCATCCGAGCGTCGAGCCCCACCTGTGCAAGGAGAAGGTGGCTTGGCTCGAGTTTTCATCCGAGCGTCGAGCCCCACCTGTGCAAGGAGAAGGTGGCTTGGCTCGACTTCGCATCCGAGCGTCGAGCCCCACCTGTGCAAGGAGAAGGTGGCTTGGCTCGAGTTTTCATCTGAGCGTCGAGCCCCACCTGTGCAAGGAGAAGGTGGCTTGGCTCGAGTTTTCATCCGAGCGTCGAGCCCCACCTGTGAAAGGAGAAGGTGGCTTGGCTCGAGTTTTCATCCGAGCGTCGAGCCCCACCTGTGAAAGGAGAAGGTGGCTTGGCTCGAGTTTTCATCCGAGCGTCGAGCCCCACCTGTGGAAGGAGAAGGTGGTTTTGCTCTCATGCGATCGTCGAGACCTACCTATAGGAGGTGATTCCTGTCGGGCAAATAGGGAGGGGTAGTATTGGAATTTTACCCTTTCTGCTGACGTTATGGCGCAAATATCAACGTTTGTTTAGCCGCTTGATCTTGTCAGATAAGATCTAACGGCTAGATGCTCATTTGCGGAAATCGAGGAGTCGCTGTCTATTTTAAAACCCCTACCCCCCCCCTTCATTTCTTTTCACTTTATCGTTTTATAATTCCCAATTTTCCAGCTTTAGCGTAGGCATTTCGATCGCTGTTGGCGGATTCTTCGCAGAGAAGCGTAACTTTCAAAGAGTCAGGTTAGTAATTCTCCTTTTTTCTGAATGTCGCGTACTCAGTCTGGTTCCGAGGCTACAACGTCTGGTCACTCGGAGATGGAGTCAGATTTGGAAACGTCATCGTCTCTGGGCAAGTACCAGGTTAAAGAGGAGGTTTTCTCCGAACATGGCTCCGAGGGCGACAGTGACGTAGCTCTAATCGTGCAACCGTTGAGTGCTCGGAGGCCAGGGAAGGAGCCGATGGTAGAGGGGGGTGCGGACGAGGATAGTGATGATGAGGACGAGGATTCGGACGAGGAGGATGGTGATGGTGAAGAGGATGAAGAAGGAGAGCAGGGCGACACGGAGAGTGAGGAAGGGGAGGGCGCTGGTGCGCCGGAGGCCGGCCACGGAGAAGATCTGCCTCCGTTGCCCCCCTTGTCGACGCCGTCGCCCGAGCGCAAGCCCCGGCCACGTCGGAAGAAGATAGTCCTCACCATGCCTCAAAGTCCTTCTTCGTCTGACGAGGATGCGCCGAGGACGGGCCTTGATGTTCCGCCTATCACCTTCCGAAATCCTGTGTCGATACGGATGTATCCCGATGATGTGAAGGACATCCAGCCGATCCCTCCAGTGCCTGGAGAAAACACAAGGACGAAGATTCGTGCGGACAGTACTCCCAGTGTCTTGAGACCGGAGTATCTGAATATCATCAGGGCTGCTTACTACATTCCGAGGGAGTACGAGCTCCTGCTACCGAGCCCGGGTATTCGACCCACGACAGTGTTGGCTCTGGGTTACTGCTTATTTCCGGAGCAAGCTTTCATCTCGGGGCTGAGGTTCCCCCTGCACCCCTTCGTGAAGACGGTCTTGAACTGGGCTGAGCTGTCCCCTATGCAGTATGGCCCCAACTCTTGGAAGCATCTCATCTGCTTCATCTTGAAGTGCCAAGAGAAAGGGGTGAGGCCGAGGCTTTCATACTTCCGCGCAATCTTCAGCATTGGTTCGCTTGGGGATATTGAGGGTGTGTTCTTCTTTACGCCGAGACCGAACAAGAAAATGGTGCACGGCCACCCGGACTTGATCAAGAATTGGAGAGATAAGTATTTTGTTGTGAAGACCGAAGGGGAATGGGACATCCCGACTCAGTGGAATTTCGTGAAGCCGAAGCGCAAGCCCCCAAAGAGAAATGAGTTAACCGCCCAAGAGTGGGGGAGGGTCGAACATTTACTCAGGGGAGACAGCATCGCGTGGCGCCGGGTGACCGAGGTTCACCTAGCGAGGGCCGGACTGAGTCCCGCCGACCCTAGTATGTTTCTTTCCTCATTTTTTCATTTTTCTGCCTTCGTGTTAACGTTTAGCCTTCCTTTTCTGTCTTGTTGTAGGGATGACGACACAACAGGCACACGCCAAGCAGATCCTACTCGCCGCCGCAGAGAAGGCGAGGCAAGAGAAGAAGAAGAAAGAAGAGCAGGAACGCCTCGCTGCCGAGAAGCGGAAGACTCCTGGTCAGCCTTCGCAAGCTGGAGGGCCTTCCAGCGTGCCTCCCCCGGTGCCCGAGGAACAGCCTTTGGCGAAGAAGCAGAAGAAGCACCACCATTCTTCGCGATCGGCTCGAGACCCAGCGGGAGGGTCGGGGAAAACAGTTGAAGCCCCGTCACAACAGCTTCCCCCCGTACGTCCGAGTGCGGCGGAGTTGGTGGGAAGGATGGCGACGATGCCCTTCGCCCCTGATTGGTCGATCCTGAAGGGCGACTCAATCCTCGACGGACCCGTATCGATGGAGTTCGTCTCGAAGGCCATCACCGATCGGGACGGAATGGCCTTGGCGGCGCAGACGGCCGATCAGGCCTACATGCGTTGGGCCCAAGCCAACCCTCGGTAAGTCGTCCGAAGCCCACCTGGTGAATAAGCTTGTAAAAACTTGTAATTATTGCTAAGTTTGATTTTTCTTGACAGTCGATGCTCCACGGTCAGCACTTCCACAAGTGTCTGGAGAAGGAGATTACATACGAGCGGAAGCAGAAGGAGAAGTTCCTTCGGGAATTGACCAAGGCGACGGAGGACTTCAAGGAGGCTCGGGACATGGTGGTGGTGCACGAGGCCCAGATAGAGTCTTTGGACAAGATCCACAAGCAGGACCGAGAGGACCTGCTGAAGAAGATCGCGGCCGAGGCGGCGGAGAAGGAGAAGGCGCAGAAGGCCCTGGCGGACTTGGAGGCGGCCTTGGGGGATACGTTGATGACGGCGCAAGACGAGGCTTATGAGCAGGCCAAGTCTCACTTCAAGTATATCTATCCGGAGTGCAACGTTGACCACCTCGGCTTCGGGTGGAAGCCGGATTTGCCTCCGACCCCGGGGGGTGATGGTGACGACGGCGGCCACCACGAAGAAGAGGTGCACCCCGACCCTCAAGACTAGATGTTTTTGTTTTATCTCTTTCTGTTGTAAATGCCCTCGGCGGACTGGCCACCGCAAATTTTGTATCGAACTTTTTGAGATGAAATGAAATATAGAATTTTTTGGGCTGACTCTACAACACTTGCATTTTGTGATACTTGTATTTTTTCTTTTTGATAGAGGCTAGCTCGCCAACGAAAGTTGGCTCGGGACCGAGAGGCTGCCAAGAATTACTTTTTGGACAAGTCCAGAGAGCTCGGTCTAGAGGTGGCTCGTTTGAGAAAGATCGTAGCCGACCGGGACTGGTGGGTCATTGAGAAGGACTGGGCGGTCTCGGATACTTCTAGCGGGCGGTCGGCCTCCGAGTCTTCTCTTCGCAAGGCCGTCATAAAGAAAGAATTGGAGATTCGCCAGTTGAAGCTCATACTGGGTGCCGGTCTTGTTGAAGAGGCAAGTAACTCCACTCCGGGGAGGTTGCCGCCGCCTTCGCCGGTTGTGACACAGCCGGATGATGCGGAGAGCTCGGTGGCGGGTACGTCTTCCTTGGTTGGGATGGCCGAGCGTCACAGGAGCCCTGAATTCGAGTTCCCGGCCGAGTGAGTGAGTTGAGAGCCTTCATTGTATTTGCGTTTTCATTCATTGAGTTGTAAGCAATGAGTAATGAATAAGATCATTTGTTCTTCGGAGCCTCGATTGCCTCGGGTGCCGAGTGTAGTTGGTGTGACTGCGTCAATAATCGCGACGTTTTGCCCTCTTAGGCATCATTAATGGCGACGTTTCGTCTTCCACCGTTTCACATTCTCAGGCGTCATAAATGAGGCCTCAGGGACGGGCGCCGAGCCCCCACAACGAGAGAAAGACAACTGCAGGCGTAGTAGCTGCGCCGCCGAGTGTTTTGGGTCGCGGTGCCCCTGG
The DNA here is from genome assembly GCA_017893485.1 of Hemerocallis citrina. Taxonomy (NCBI): domain Eukaryota; kingdom Viridiplantae; phylum Streptophyta; class Magnoliopsida; order Asparagales; family Asphodelaceae; genus Hemerocallis; species Hemerocallis citrina. Next base: position 122,299 of record JACEHZ010000177.1, read on the forward strand.
AGGGGACACCCGCCTTGCTCGGGGTCGGTGCCGAGATGCTGCGCTTGTTCTCGTGGAGAGACGGTGCGGGAGTGGCTGGCGAATGTCGCCTCGAGTCTCGGTTGGTGGCCTCCGAGGAGGTCAAACCGAGCGAGGGACGGGTGCCGAGCCCCTACAACGGTGAGAAAGACAACCGCAGGCGTAGTAGCCCCGCTGCCGAGCGTTTTAGGTCGCGGTGCCCCCGGAGGGGACACCCGCCTTGCTCGGGGTCGGTGCCGAGATGCTGCGCTTGTTCTCGTGGAGAGGGTGCGGGAGTGGCTGGCGAATGTCGCCTCGAGTCTCGGTTGGTGGCCTCCGAGGAGGTCAAACCGAGCGAGGGACGGGTGCCGAGCCCCCACAACGGTGAGAAAGACAACCGCAGGCGTAGTAGCCCCACCGCCGAGCGTTTTAGGTCGCGGTGCCCCCGGAGGGGACACCCGCCTTGCTCGGGGTCGGTGCCGAGATGCAGCGCTTGTTCTCGTGGAGAGACGGTGCGGGAGTGGCTGGCGAATGTCGCCTCGAGTCTCGGTTGGTGGCCTCCGAGGAGGTCAAACCGAGCGAGGGACGGGTGCCGAGCCCCCACAACGGTGAGAAAGACAACTGCAGGCGTAGCGTAGCCCCGCCGCCGAGCGCTTAGGTCGTGGAGCCCCCGGAGGGGACTCCCGCCCTGCTCGGGGTCGGAGCCGAGCTCCTGCACATGTTCTCGTGGAAAGGCGGTGCGAGCCGAGTCCCACGCTTGTAAGAGAAGCGTGTTTGGACTCGCGATTTTATCCGAGTGACGAGCCCCACGCTTGTAAGAGAAGCGTGTTTGGACTCGCGATTTTATCCGAGTGACGAGCCCCACGCTTGTAAGAGAAGCGTGTTTGGACTCGTCATTTTATCCGAGTGACGAGCCCCACGCTTGTAAGAGAAGCGTGTTTGGACTCGCAATTTGATCTGAGTGACGAGCCCCACGCTTGTAAGAGAAGCGTGTTTGGACTCGTGATTTTATCCGAGTGACGAGCCCCACGCTTGTAAGAGAAGCGTGTTTGGACTCGTGATTTCATCCGAGTGACGAGCCCCATGCTTGTAAGAGAAGCGTGTTTGGACTCGCGATTTCATCCGAGTGACGAGCCCCACGCTTGTAAGAGAAGCGTGTTTGGACTCGCGATTTCATCCGAGTGACGAGTTTTGTGAGGGGTCCTTCATCTGTTTACAAGAATTGGAGTCATAAGCTTGTTTCTAAGAAAGCTGGCATTTACAATATATGCTTGTTAAAGACAAGTCTAGGCACGACGTGCCGTTTACAGGACTTTACAAAAGACTAGGCCCAACGTGCCGTTTTTAGAATTATGTTTTACATGGAAGCTATTCTCCTAAGAACTTGATCAAGTGTTCCGCATTCCAGGGCCTCTTGACAGGCTTGCCATCGGTGTCGGTCAGGCGATAGGTACCCGGTCGTATGACCTCTGAAACCTTATAAGGGCCCTCCCAGTTTGGCGCCAACTTCCTTTTCTGGCCGGGGTTGGAAACCGCCAGTTTCCGGAGGACAAGATCTCCGAGAGCAATGTTTGTTGGGCGCACCTTCTTGTTATAGAACCTCTCAATTCTTTGCTGGTAGATGTTCCTTCTAATGGATGACTTCTCCCTGACCTCGTCAATGAGGTCCAGGTCTGCTCGCAGTTGCATGGAGTTGCTTGCTTCATCATAAGCCATAATTCGGGGGGGAGGGGATACCTATTTCCAAGGGAATGACGGCCTCAGCGCCATACGTTAAGTTGAAGGGTGACTCTCCTGTCGGGATTCTTTTTGTTGTTCGATGGGCCCAGAGAACGCTCGGCAGCTCGTCGACCCATAGCCCCTTGGAGGAATTATCGAGTCGCTTCTTGAGTCCATCGAGGATCTGACGGTTCGCGTTCTCTGCCTGTCCGTTGGATTGGGGATGGCATACCGAAGAGAAGCGCTGCTGGATACCGAGGTCTTCACAGAACTTGCGGAAATGCTTGCCTGCAAACTGGGTCCCGTTATCCGTAACGAGCACTTGGGGGATCCCGAACCGACAGATAATGTGCTTCCAGAAGAATTGTTGAGTCTGCTGCTCGGTGATCGTAACTAGTGGCTCCGCCTCGATCCATTTGGTGAAGTAGTCGATGGCAACTATAAGGAACTTTCGTTGCCCCGTCGCCTTGGGAAAAGGGCCTACCAGATCCATCCCCCACATTGCAAAGGGGGTTGGACTGGCCATGGATCGTAGGTTTGCTTGAGGAACCCTTTTGATGGGTGAGAATCTTTGACAGGGGCCACATTTGTTGACGAGATTTAGAGCGTCCTGCAGCATGGTGGGCCAGTAGTACCCGTGGTTCAAAGCCTTTCGCGCGAGCGAACGACTTCCCATGTGACACCCGCCAATCCCCTCGTGTAATTCTTTGAGAGCATATTCGGCTTCACCGGGAGTGAGGCAGCGGAGATAAGGCCGTCCATCCGAGGTTGTGTAGGACCTCTTGAAGAGTGTTGAGTCTATCATCGTGAACCTTTCCGCTCGGGCCCGGACCCTTCTTGCTTCGGCTCGGTCTTCCGGGAGCTCTCCCTTGACGAGAAATCGCCTAATTAGAGTGGTCCAGTCTTCGGGGGGCGCTCCATCTTCGATGCACAGGACCTCCGGGATGTCGATGCTGGGTTTTAGCATGACCTCGATCAGGACCGTG